>JAVLUE010000247.1:0-196495 GCA_034190945.1 Octodonta nipae | reverse complement strand
TTCCGAACTAAATGAAAACTCCATCCAGAGACTTAAATAGTGATCTTCAAAAAAATCAAACGCTCAAACAAAAAGTATCATGACTGTGAGACAGATTCAAAATTTCTTGAAATGGAAGCCAATATAAAAGGCTAAAAGATGAATTAAATTCCAAAAACGATATCATAATCAAAATGTGTAAAATCAAATCTCAAGTAGAAAGCGAACTTGAAGATCTCACTGTTAGTTTGTTTGAAGAGGCCAATAAAATGGTTTATCAGGCTAATGTTTTACGGGACAAAGTTGAGAAAGAATTGTATGAAGCAAACATGACCATAGACATGTTGAACGCCGAAGTTCACGCTCTTAAATACATCATCACTTCATTTCCATCGTCGGAGCCTGATCATAAATTCACAAAAAAATCGGAGAAAAAAAGTCCGTTTTCAGAAAATAGCAATAAGCCTTATCTGCCGATAAAATCTCCAAGCAATTATGAACTAGGAAAAAAAGAATTGAACAAAGCCGATTCTACAGGTGATACTGACCTAAAATTACCATTGTTAGACGATAAAGACGGAACAATGGGTGAAATTGATCCCGTTTTCTTTGAAGAATTCAACGAATGGAAAAAAACTCCTTCATTGGAACCGATGAATTCAAATTTTATGAAAAGAATTTACGATGAAGAAATTTATCCGGTATTCAATTTCAAAAATAAAAATTTGACCTCATCAATTTTACGTTCGATTGAGAATAATACGTTGACTGTTGAAACTGTCAACAATGATCGTTTACCATTTCCCAAAAAATGCGCGCTGTTGGAAATTTCAAGAATTTGCCGGTTTCGCATGCGAATCGATGACGAAAAATGGCATAATATTTCTCAATTATGTCGTAATCGAATTGCTGCCGTTTGTGATTTATTTTGTTATCTTCGATACATTCAAGATGGCTTAGTCAAAAGCAATTTCAAAGATATTTATTGGCAAGTTATGCGACGACGTCGTAACATAGCTCTTTCCAAATTAGGTTTTCATCCAAGCACATAAATTAATTTTTTTTCAAGTGCAATAAAAACAAATCCAAAAAATTTAATATCAGACAAATGATTAGATGATCAATAATGAACATTTCATTTAATAGTTATGAAAATATCGGATTTGATACACGTTGAATAATTTTTGATCCAAAATATTTGAAATAGAAATACTCAGGATAGTTCTCATTGTTGTGTTGTTCTTTTTTTGAGTTTCAATGTTGAATAATAATAATGATAATAAAAAAATCAACCGTCAATAACTTCGATAATTATCAGCCACTACTTTCCATACCGCGTTCTCGGCCGTTAATACAAATGTTTCAAAAAAATAACGATTTTTTTTATTCAAACTCATTCTTCCATTGCAGGTGACCAAAATGGTAGTTTTTTCTCCACAAACAAGCGATGAAACTGGTTGTGAATCAATGCTAACCAAATGGGTATCAGATGTTGGTAAATTTACATAAAAATCAGCGACACTTCCTTTTCCATTTATATGGTTTCCATTCCAAATCAATGTTGCATTATCGTGAAACAATTGACTTATCGTGTGACGGCTTTTGTCAAGTTTTTCATAAAATACTTCGGCAAATTTTTTCCCACTTTCACAAGCTTGATTAATTTTCAACGAACTAGTTAAATTAGAAGATGACGACATTTTCTCTGAAATATTTCACTTTGCAATTCTTTATTCCACAGAAGTTTTTGGCATTTTTTTTTAAATACTTCTTATTCTTTAGCATTGCCTGTTTTCAAGTTTCACTTTCACAAACATAAGTACCGAGAGCATTGAATGATCATTGAGTTTTAGTGTCATCTAACGTCATAAAATAATTATAGTTTTAATTCTAATTCAAACAATTTTTTTTCAATACCAAATGAGTATTTAAAGTTTCTTGAAAACTGATCCATTTTTTTTTCAATATTTCATTAAATTTTTTTCCAAAATTATAACATTATTTAGTCATATTCTGTTTTAAATGGATTCGCAAAATTTAAGCGACAGTGAAAAGTCACAGTGAGTTATTATTTACATTTAGTTTGCCTAATTATATTTTTGTTTCTAGAAATTTCGATATAAAAAATTCTCATCTGAGAGTGATATTATTGTACGAATTCAAATTGGGACACAGTTCACGTCAAGCGTTTATCAACATAAATTCAGCTTATGGCCCGAACACTGTTCATGAGTGTACTGTACAAAAATGGTTTGTTAAATTTAAAAACGGTGATACTTCTTTGAACATAATGCCTCGTGGCCATAGACGGGCTTCATTGTTGATAGAAGAACAAATAAGAGAAGCTTTTGAAATTGATCCTGAACAAAACTGTAAAGCTTTGGCTAAAAAACTTGGTGTTTCTAATTCAACAGTTTATCAAAAAGTGAAGAATTTAAAAAAAAAAATAAAACGGGATAAATTTTTGAAAAAGGAAAAGAAAATTGTTAAAAATGTCAGAAAACCCTTAAAAGAACCATCACCATCAATTGAAGATTGTGAAATAGAACTAATCTAATAAATGAATCTCAAGTTTTCAATTTTTTGAACGGACTAATTTGATAGTAACTAAGTCAAAAGTATAAAAAGTGAAATATTCTCGTTTTATTTGTTTGAAATAATTAAATTTTAAGTGATAATCTAAGTTTTTTTATTTTCAATGAGAAATACTGTTAGCTCATTCACATTCTTCAATTGATCATTTATTTTGGGCTCAATTTTTTTTACTTTCCCAGATAGGTTTTTAAAAAATTTAAAATTTATCAATTTTAACTCGCTGATTTTCCGATATTTATTGCCGTTTTTCTTGAAATGAAAATTTTTTGTTTAACTTATAAACTTTAAACTTATACTTGATTTGTAAATTTTTTTTTACTTTTTTTTCTTTGAAAAAATTCAAACATATTGAAAAAAACAAAATTGTTGAAAAATTAAAACAAACAGGTTTATTTGAATTTTGCAAACTAATTATCTTGAAATAATTTCTTTTTTTTCAAATAATCTATCAATTAACGGTTGAAAAAGGTTTGCCATCAGGACGAGCATATTTTTCACGCTCATCTGGAGTTAAACCTGGCGTTTTCTCAAAATTCGGGTAAATTGAAGGACTTTCAAGAGTTGGTACCCAATCAGGAAAAGTAAGAGCAAAATCTTCATGGTTCATATCTCTGTATGGAATCATTATTTCAAATTTTTTGCGCTGAAAGGTTAAAAATTAGAATCAATTTTAAATTCATTGTCAAAATTCTAACTTACCAATTGTTCAGCTGCAGCAATTTTAGAATTAGCTACATGAACATAATCGTCAGATCTTTTTTTATGTTCAGCTTCTTGTTGATCAACTTCTGCAGACAACGATTCTTTTGGATATGGGATTTTCAACGACTTGTAAGCTTGCTCAAGTTTTTGAACAGCTTCTTTGTTCAAACTTAGATTTATATTCGTTAAAATTAATTTCCGGGGGATTTTCCGGATAAGACAAAACTCTATTTTAATTTAAAATTAGTAAATAGAAAAAATTCATGAAAATTGACCAACTTTGTTAAATAACCATTTGAACGAGCTTTGAAAGCATTGAAATTCTTTAGGTCTGATTTCGATACAATTAAGGCAAATTTGCCCCAATCAATTGAAGATTTAGAAACTCTATTAGAAGCCATTTTCAAGAAAATTTAAACATTAATTAGTTTTGAACCGAAAGAAATGAGATAAATTTCCGAATAGTTTTATGTTGACGTTCTGCGATCGCTACAAGTCATTGAGGACTTCGAACACAGTGCAGTTTCGGAAAGTTTTTGATTTTTTTTTTTCAGAAAACTTTTCTATATACAGTGGTGGCCAAACTAAAGAACCACTTGATTTTTTATATATATATTGTAACATAAAAACAAAACGCAAAGATATTCGAAAAAGAAAAAAATAGTGTTAATAGCTCCAACTTTTGGCCACATTTTGATGTATGACAATCGTTGATCAGTGGCACTAGGAAATCTTAAATTAGTGGAACAAGGTCACAATAAGAAAACAATTAATAAAACACACGAGCAATTTTACACAGCGTTTATAACGTTTTAATACGTTTAAAAATCCATGAGTTTTATAAACAGTGCGCGCTGGTGTAAAATCGCTCTTAAGTTCTATTAATTGTTTCCTTATTGAAAATTTACCGTCATTTGTAAAACCATTGAAAAAAAATTAGATAATTTTTTTTCTCTGTTTTTGAACATGAATTTAACAAATTCATAAATATTTCAAATTAAAAAAGCTAAAAATTTAAAAAATTTTATGAATTTGCGTTTTTAAACGACTATTCAAAGTTATTAAAAAAATATTTTCCGAGTAAAGTCTAAGGCAGAAGCTTTATACTGACTTGGATACTTTAATTCTTAGCTGTGTTGCCAAATAAAGGTCATAGCACAAAGATGAATTTTTTCTTGCTTCTCATTGAAATGAGCTTTAAAAATATGGGCTTGATTGTCAAAAAACGCAAAGTATTTCTTTTTTTTCTAGCAAAATATTCAAAGTTTTGGCCAACCAAAACATGACCTTGTTCCACTATTTTAAGATTTCCTAGCGCCAACGTTCACTAATCAAAGATTGTCATAGATCAAAATGTAGCCAAAGGTTGGGGCTATCAACACTATTTTTTTTTTTTTCGAATATTTTTGAGTTTTTGTTTTATGTTACAATATATAAAAAAATTCAAGTGGTTCTTTAGTTTTGGTCACCACTGTACTTGTGCATTTTTTTATATTTTTATCAAAATCAAATAACCATTTAAGAAAATAAAAATATTTATTATTTTTAAAATTTAATAATTTCAATTATTAATTCATTATGAATTCAAATATACAGAAATTAATATTGCTTTCTTGAATAAAGATTAAATGAAAGAAAAAATACAATCAAATTTTTTTGAATCAGTAAAATATCATTTTGGGTGAACTTGGACTTGAAAACAATTTGAATGGTAGGAAATTATTTTGTTCAGAATATTACAAAAATGAAGTAATACAATTCTTATAGAAAATTCAAATCGTCTTGTTTTAGAATTCGTAAAACCAGAATCCAGATTTCTTCCTAGTCTAATAACAATTGGATTTTCAGAGGAACATTTAGAGAATTTTTGAATATAACTTTACCTCTCTGGTTTCTGCACAAATTTTGCATAGCCAAACTGTTTCTTTTTGGAATTCAATTTATCGATACCACATTTGTTGCATACCAACTGAAACGTTTGCATTATAATTCATTACTAATAATTCATTTTAAATTACCTTGAAGCAATCTTGGCATTGATGAGATTTCAACCCAAATAAACCGAATGCTTCATTGCATAAAATACAGGTAAAAAAACCATCACCTCTAGCGTTTCGTTTAATATTATCTAAACGATCTTTCATTTTCCTTGAATTCAATATGTTAAAAAAACTTATTTGAAAAATTTTATTCGAATAAATCGATTTACTTGATTCGCTTTTTTTCTAACTCTTCACTTTTATTAGCTCTTGAGAAAACTTCAAGAATGAGATTTTTTTCTTGATCGGAAATTTTTTCATGTTTCATTGCTAATCTTTGAAATTGATTAGTTTTACAAGACCAACCAGTATCCAATCTAAAACAAACCAAACATGAACGAAACCACGTGGACATTTGACAGAATGACTTACTTGGAACGAAGCGTCAATTCTCTGTCGTTTGGTGGAACCCAATCACAAACACCTTCCTTTTTCAAATTCATTTTCAAACAAAGAATTTAGAAATAAGCATAAATAATTTTATAGAAAAAATTCTTTTAACCAATTGACATTATTGAGTGTTTACTCAAATAACTGACGTCATCTTGATTCAAAAAAATTCGAGAAAAAAACTGGCCGATATATAGAGAACCAACTATAAAGAATTTTTAATGTGAAAACTAGGGCTTCATTTGAAAAACCCGATTTTTTTTTATTCTAAAAAAAAAATTCATTATTTAAAATCTTTTTTTTTCAAGATTTAAATATAAAATTTACAAGAAACATTTCGAGAAACATTTCTTCATACATGTGGCCAATTTTTTTGAAATAGTATTTTACTCTCAGTTGAAAGTTGTTATTTTTTTATAGAATTAAAATTTTCAAAATTGATTTAAATCATGTTTAAAAAGTAGGAAGATTTATTTATTTTTGTTATTTAAAAAAAAAATTTTTTTTTTTTAAAAGGTTTGAAGAAACAAGCGTTTCAGGAGTAACTCAACTAAAAACAAGTGTCCAAAAAGGCATCAAAATTAAACTTGTCGAACAATATCCTCATCTAGAAAATTATATCGATGAAATTATTCCCAAAAAGGATAATTTAAGAATTGTTAAATGGTTTGATGTTTATCTTAATAATAATTTTACTGTTGATAAGTTAAATTTTTGACACTAATAGTCATGAACATATAGAAGTCATAATAAATCAAGTTGGCGAATACTTATTTTTTCGACAAAGAGAAGGACCATACTTTCCGATGTTAAAGCTTATACATAAATGTAAGTTCATTTTTAATCTATGAAGATACTATTTTCATTATATTTATAGATCCATTTATATGCCCCTTAATGCAAGTGGATAAAGGAGCGATTACTTTTGTTTTGTCAGGAGCCAACATCATGTGTCCAGGTTTAACATCAAAAGGTGCAGTTATGACTCTTGGATTACCGGCGAATACTATTGTCACTGTTGTGGCGGAAGGAAAAAGTCATGCATTGGCTGTTGGTGTATTGAAAATGTCTGTCGACGATATGTATGTACATTATTTTGATTTGAAATTTTATTAAATTGAGCAAAAAATCATTTTAAAACTAGTCTCAAAGTTAACCGTGGTGTTGCCATAGAAAATATTCATTTTTTAAACGACGGACTTTGGCGCTTAAAACCAACTAAATAATATCAAAGAGTTTTATTTCGAGAAAAAAAATTTTCTAAGAAAATACACTTTGTATATTTAACTTATTTTTTTTAATATTTCAAACGGGCAGTCAAAAATCGCAGTTCATATACTTGAATACTATATATTGAATTGTATTAAGGATGATGAAATAATTTGTTAATTTTATAAGATGAAAAATTTCTATAGAAAGTGCTTATACAGTATCACAAGAAAAATTCCGTACCAAAAGTGGATTAATGTTTTTTGAAGTAACATTAGAAAAAAATGTATAAAAATGAATAATAATAATCATATAAAAAAAAACAAACAAAATTTTTTTGAAATAATTTACAAATACAGAATCATAAAAAAAATTCATTTTCAATAGCATAAGATCGTTTTTTTACGATTTTTTCCTAATGAAACATCCCTCATCATTGGATTTGAAATCAACTGTGCAATTGGTTTTTTTTAAAATTCACTAATCATCAGTCAAATTCAGATGTCATCAACAATGAAAATAATGCAAATGGATATGAATTATAAGTGAAAAACTTGAACAGAGGTTATTCATTTTTTGATCGAATATTCACGTGATACAACTAAGAAATAATCGGTAGTCAAATCAGGAAAGTTTGGCACTAGTTGTTCAAATTTCCATCCATCTGAAAGAGTCGAAATGGCTAATGATAGTTCGCTTTCACAACAATGCAACAATCGATAAACATGATTTTTTGGATCTTTATTGCGATTCAAACAATCCAAAGTACGCTGCTTCAAAAGCTTGATCAAAGATGTTATATTGTAGAATTCTATAAAGAAAATTTCTAAATTGAATTTTTTCATAGTTATATTATAATACCAGCTTCTTCAAGAACACCATCTTCGTTCAAATCTTTGTTCAAAATCAACTTTCCTAAAAAAACGAAATTTATTTAAAATTAATCAATCAATTTAAAATAAAAATTACCGTGACGAAGAAAATTTAAAATAGGGCTAAAGTAAGACGGGTCACGGTCGATTAAATAAGCTCCACTTTCATCCTTTCAGTTTAAATTATAAATAATCATTAAATTTTAACAAAGTTTGGCATACTTTTTCTGAATTTAAAGAATCTTCTTGACAAAGACGATAAAAAAATGAATTATTATCACTACATAAGGTGGTTCGAGTGGTTTGAAAGTATTGACCACGTTCAACGTTCAATTTGATCCACTCACTAGGACTAGATAGAGAATGAGGTTTGTTTGAATTTGTTGAACTTGTTTCTGTTTCAGAAGGATTGGCAGGAAACGATGGATCACTGTTCATATGACGATTTTCTTTCAACTTCTTGCATTCTCGGCATTGAATCAGACACAGTTCTTTGCAACGATTTGAATTGATTTCATCATTTTTAGCACTAGCTTCGCTATTCATCGACACATCATTGTCTTCTTCGGACTTACCCTGATCTATTAAATACGATGGACGAGATGACGTTTTAGAAACTTCCACCCCAGACATTGATATTTGAAGAAAAGAAAATTAATCTTCTGAACTTTTATTGATTTTAAGTTTGCTTTTCAAAGGTATTCATGAATTTGTTTAATTGTGTTTGAAATTCTTTTTCCTTTTTGACTGAAAAAAAAAGTTTTATATTTCGATAAACTATTGAAAATTTTGAATTTTTTTTAAGCAAATTGATTTCATGGAAACCATTTGAATATCAGTAGAATACTAGATTGATATAAAAATAACATCAACAACTCGAACGCAAAGATGCTCGATAACCGCATTTTGAAAAATACGCATGCGTTTGAAAAAGAAACTTCGTCTTGATCATCTGTGTGTGTGTGTCAGCTTGTGTTGTGCATTAATTTAGTTTTGAAACTTTTCTTTGTTCAATTTCATTTGGCCAAGACACCCTTTGAGCAAATGCCTAACAAATCCTTCGAAACCGCCGAGAAGTAAGAGAAATATTCAACCCTAGCAAAAACAAAACAATTGTTTTAAGGAATTTGGAAAAGATGGAAATCGTCGATTAATAACCAAAAAAAAATTCTGATTTGCAATTCTAATTGTGACGAACATATTGGAAATTAAAGAAGCTTCAATCTGAAAATTTCAAGATGTTTGACAAATAGCATAATCTAAGATGAAAACACCTGGAAATCATAAAAAAAGTTTCATCTGAAGTTTACATCTCTCAATCAATTTGACCAAATCAAAATTCTATTTTCAACCTGTTGTTAAGCCAGTTAATTTGAGTAGAACAAAGTGAAAAGTTTGGTAATAAAATCAGATTAACTACTGCCACTATTACATATTTTTTAAAAATTCTTCGTCTTGACATTTTCATCATCTAATGTTGTCAGCCTAGAAACGGAAACTCTCATATTTTGTTAGTTTGTGTATTGAAAATTTATTTATCATTAAATAGAATTATAAATAGTTTTTACATGAAATAAATATGTTATATATTATTTTTTTTTGTACAATTGAGAAAGGCAACATGATTTGTTTTTTTGAATCAAGAACAAACATAGGTATACTCTTCTTTGACACATGTCTGACATTGAACTTGGCAACAAAACTCAAATTTGCAATTGCAACTTTTAGTAACTGTTCGTTTCTCTTTTTTCACATTGAAACCACATTTTTTACATAAATGACGACAACTGTTTCGTTCTTCTACCGAAATGTTATCACCTTTTCGTTTAGAACATTGCCGACCTAGAGTTCCATTTGAGCCAGAGGTAGTGTTTTTTGTCGAACAATAGTTGGGTGAATCTTGCAAATAGACCAATTTCCATTTGGCTGTGCTTATTTTAGGCTCTCTAAATTGATTGCTCTCTATTTTGACAGCATTTCTGTAAGCCGTTTTCAAATAGTCACCAACTTCTCGAAAATCGCTTACTTTGATCCAGCATGTTTTCATTGCACATGATCCACTCACGCCGTGACATTTGCACTTTTGAGTCATAGTTTCCTTAACAGACTAGTCAGAAAAAAGTTAAACTATAATTTTGAAAACTTTTATATTTTCATACGATTCGTCCCACTTGATGGTTATGTAATCGTATTTGAGCGCTAAAATCGTGGCCAGTTTCTCGATCATCTAAATAAGCTTTGGCAATTTTGTAGCCAGGCTCGACATTGTCACTACATCCACCCCATTTAAAAATCATCACGCGTTGAAAGATTGGAATGAATTTTCGCACATTTACAATTGTCTATCTCTCCTGTGCTACAATTTTTGGTGACAGTGTGCACTATGCCAGCACTTATGATAGCTTGAACAAAAGCTATTTCTCTGTTGACTGAAAAAAGAAAGAAAAAATGGAATTAAAGAATAAAATGGAACCAAAACTATTTTTTCTCAAAAAAGCAAACTCACTTGGCAAACTGTTTTGATAAACGTGATATAAAATCGATTCGGGACATGGCCATCTTTCATAGACAAATTGCCGAGAACATTCGTCTATGAGAAACAATATAACAACAAAAAGACAATAAAACGATGTTGCTTGAGAATGAAAGGTGCTTTATTCAGCTTGCTATACAACTTACTAAGTCCTTTTTTCACGCCGTCAACACTGTTTCGAAATTGGAAAGTGTTGCTTGACTGCTGGTGATGAGCAAATTCCCCAAAGACCTAACAGAACCAGCAAAAATTATTATTTATAAAAAAAAAAACAATAAAAAAATTAAAATATTGTCAATGTCGCGGTAAACGCTCAAGCATTCTTTTTGTCGGCAGGTGACTTTGTGTGTTTCTAGACCCGGCTGCGAGCGCGAACGCGTTAAAAAAATAAACCTTATGCTTTATTCCAGGCTTATTCCTACCGACGACAGATTAAAATCGAATTTTCATTATTTTGGTTTGTTTTTTTTTATCTCAAAAAAAAACAACATCAATTTATTCTACGATTAGCTCAAAAACAAATAAGATTTTCAAGTTATCACGTGAGAAAATTTATCAGTCAGTTTTCATTCTTTGGCATTGTATGATTTTTTTTTTTTTTTTTGAAACAAAACTATTCTTGTCATCATTGATTTGAATTGACTATGTTCTAGTAAATGGAACATCAACATCAAACGATAATGTCGAAGATTTTTCGATCAGATAAAATCTCAATGATTTAAAACTTGTTTATTTAGGACAAAAAAAAACTTCAATGATTCCTTTGCATCATTGATATCAATTCATTGACGAAAAAAAAAATGCTGATTGATTGTGAAAAAATTTCTTTTTCAACATCGTTTCCAATTGATTATCATTAAGAAAAAAAAATTGTTTGCAAAAAAAAATACGATGATTCGATGGTGATCAAACAAAAATCAAAGGAAACATGGCAACATTTAAAAAAGATTATCAATGAAATATTTTTTTGTTTGTTTACATGAAATATAAAAAAATCTCAAATTTTCAAAACACTTACCATAGTGAAACATTTGGTTGCTGTGTGGCCAATAACAAATAATAAAAAATAATTTTCCTAAATACTTGATAATTCCATAGACCACAACGATGATATCGGCTGATGGAGACGTACATCGTGATAAATTGATTTATTTTATTTTTTTTTTTAAACTTATTATTTGGTAATCAATTATTTCCAAAGATTGTCTTCGTTTTTTTTTTTCCTCCGGATAAACAATTTTTCATGCAAACAACAAAAAATTAAGAACACGATAAATTTTTGATGGAAGAAAAAGAAGAATAAACAACGAGAAACTGACAAAAAAAAAAACTAAAACTTTGATGACAGTTAACTTTTAAATGAACATTCGTCCGGAAGCGGCTAATAGAGGGATAAGAAAAAAAATAAAAATAAAAACTTCAAAAAGCTTGTATCATACAGGTCTAGGTGAATTATTATTGTCACTAAACAACTGAACCAACCAACTAAAGCAAAACTTGAAGGCAGACACCTCACCTCAGAATTATTATTTCCTTTAAGGTTTAAAACAAGAAGAAAAAATTCTCTGCCACCCATACCCACACACAGGTATTGGTGGGACAAACAACATCAATCCCCGATTGGCTTATGAAGTTGTCTATTCTCTCTGTGTTTCGATCGTTTTTTTTCCCTTTTGATTTTGTGTGGTTTGAACTGTGTGTAAAAAAAAAAAAAAATACTTTCTTTTTTTTGGTCAAGTTTTTCTAGTTAAATTGTAATGAGATGTCTTCTATTCTTAAGGGACAATAATCAAAACACATAGAGTTGTCGCTTAAAAAAAAAACAGAAAATTCGTTTTTTTAGAAAGCCCAGCTCTTGGAAATAAGCCACTCTATTTCTTTCGTTCTTTCTTAAAACTATTGATGACATGATCAAAAACTAGATACCCACTGAGATTTTATGTAACCCAGGTTCTTAACATGTTTTTTTTTTTTTTTTTTAATGTCAATCATTCGATTTAAGGAAATTCTTGGCGATATTTTGAATAGCTGAAATCTTGACTGATGGGATCATGTCATGTAAAGTTTAATCCTTTTCTTCTTTTCTAGAAAATAAAAAAAAAAACAATCTCTCGATAGAAGAAAGAAAAACTAATTATTTTGAAATTTTAAGCTTGGTGGGTATATCAATTTGATCAATGTTATTTTGACAGTTTAAAGTGATTAAAAATTTGTAACAAATTTGCTCGTTTTTTTTCCTACATTTTACTCAAACAATAACAAGAAAATCTACTATCTGTATGAAACAATTGCAAATCTCAATCAGTATGTGACATTGAATCATAAATCTTCATCATAATCAATTTTCACGCTTACAATTATTTTTTTGAGGATTTCACCAAGATAGTTGAATAGTAATCTTGATCTTACAATTAAAAACTTTATTTAAATGATTTAAATGTTCGAAACTTGTGATTATTCACCAAAACCTTGACAAAACATTGTTTCAATCAGATCGAATAAGACCTAAAAAAAATAATTTTGCGTTAAAAATGAAAAAAAATCACTGATATGAAATCTCAACCTTTGAAAAAAAAAATCCTCATGTTTTTTAACTTGAATTAATTGATTTAATCGTGAAAGCTTTTTTTTTTTTAATTAAACAAAGAATGATTTTTCAAATTTTCCACAACAATATAATTGATAATAAACCTGAAATAATAATTTATAAACTTGTTTAATGTTCTTGACAGGAAAAGCTGTGTTTTTTTTTTTAATGAAACCGCTTCCAACCGACATCGTGAAGAATTTGAGAAACAGAGTTTTGTATTAAAAAAAAATAGAGACTTTAGATTAATTATCTTATTGATGAGCATGTGACTTGTTCATTTCCATTGAGAAAAAAAATAAACAAATTATCATTCTTGAACGGCATGCTACACAGCCACTATAAATTTAAAAGCTCAACAATTTGAAAGAGTAAATTTCAAAACAGATATTTTTTTCTTGATGATTAGTAACTATATCTTCCATTTAAAAATTATCTAAATAATTTAAAGAAATTAAAAATGGACTTATGTCACCTTCACAAATGACGGCTCACTAATTGAATTATCAAATTCATTTTTTTTTTTTTTTTTTGTAAAAAAAACTTTAAATTGTTTGATTGGTGTTTTAAGGTCAGAGAAACAATTTTGGGATGAAATCTTCAACGATTCATCAACAGAGATAATGTTGAAAAATAAAGTCTAATTAGCAGATCAACTGGAAAACTTTTGAGCATGATAATTTGCATAAAAATCTAATAAAACGGATTTCTTGCTTCATTTTTTAATTTCCGAAAAATTTATTTTTTATTTAATTCAATGAACTCTTTTCTCTCAGATAATTTATTAGAATAATCTGTTTTAAAATGTTCTAATATGTTTTAAAAAACGCAAAAAAATATTATCATTCATTTTTTTTTCTGTTAGTCTCGAAAAACTATTGAAAAGTTAAGTAAATAATACAGAGTTTATATAAAATAGAAATTAGAATTTTGTTGGTTTAGTGTTTTGTTTGGTTCTTGTTAGATTATAATAACCGAAGTTTATTGACATGATAGAAGACATCTTACAATCAATTTCTATTCAGTTATGATTGTGCTCATTTTAAGAAAAAAAAAAATTGGAGTTATTAGGAAATCCTCCATTTGATTGATTGAATTTTGTTGTTGTTGGGGCTGACGATTGGCCAATGTTGGAAACAATTTTTTTTTCCAACTATTATCAACAGTTCAGTGTTTTGTAGATACACAAATTTGTCTCCTCTCTCTGTCTGTTTCCTACTTCTTTCAACTATTTTAATGTAAAAAATACAAATATGTGTATTTTTTCTGTTTGTTATCACAAAATCAAGCTTGACAGATGACCAAAGCAAGAATGATAATTTCGTATAAATAGGTTTGATTTTTTTCCAAATCTGCACGAAAAAAGTCCACTCTGACTTTTATTTCGAATGAAACATTCATTATTATTGTTGAACTAGAAAATGTCGACTTTTGAAAAAAAAGAAAGCCTCGCTGGTGATGATGAATTGAAAACCAAATACTATTCGGAGCTATTACCAAAACATGAAACGCTAAGCCTGAGATCGAAACATGTTGGGTAAACAAAAAAATCCTAAATGATGATAATTGAATTTTATTTTAAACTTTAAAATTTCTAGCCCCTCAGTAACGTTATTCTTCAAGAAGAATCCTTTGAAAATAATTCGTGGTGAAGGACAATACATGTTCGATGAGAAAGACAATCAATATTTGGATTGCATCAACAATGTGGCTCACGTGGGACATTGTCATCCCGAAGTGGTAGATGCAGCCCACAAACAAATGAAATTGATCTACACAAACAGTAGATACTTGCACGACAACATAGTTGTCTATGCAAAACGATTAGCAGAATATTTACCAGAACCTTTGTCAGTGTGTTATTTTGTCAACTCTGGGTAAATTGAATCAAACTATATCGAAGATAAAAATAAAATAATTACTCCTCTAACAGATCTGAAGCTAATGATTTGGCTTTGAGAATAGCCAGATGCCATACAAAAAACAAAGACATCATTTCCATAGACGGGTAAGGATAAAATATCATTTAATAATCATTATTTTTAAAAAACTTTTATTTTTCAAGAGCTTACCATGGTCATCTCACCACAATGATTGATATTTCATCATACAAATTCACCAAAATTCATGGTGCGAAAAAAAAGAAATGGTTGCACGTGGTATTTTTTTAAAAAAATACAAATTACTTTTGAGGTGTGACAAAAACTATGAAATGTAGGCTCCATTACCATGTTCATATCGAGGAAAATACAACGTTGAAAAACATGATATTGATGAAATTGGGCCACTTTACGCCAAGGAAGTGCAACAATTGATCCATGATGCTGAAAAATCTGGACGAAAATTGCCGCGTTCATCCATGAGTCGATGATCAGTTGCGGAGGTCAAATCGTTTTACCTAAGAATTATCTCCACAATGTTTACAAGTAACTATGATTTAATAATTGTATTTTTCTAAAATACTCAATAATGTTCAAATTTTAAAAAGATACGTTCGGCAAAGTGGTGGTGTATGCATTGCCGACGAAGTTCAAGTGGGTTTTGGTCGTGTTGGAAAAATGTGGGCTTTCGAATGTCAGAATGTCATTCCGGATATAGTAACCATGGGTAAACCTATGGGAAACGGGCACCCTGTTGCTTGTGTAGTCACCACACCAGAAATAGCTAAAAGCTTTGGAAAAATTGGAACAGAGTATTTCAACACAGTAAGTTGGAAAAAGAAAAATTTAATATTTATCATTTTTTCAAAGTACGGAGGAAATCCAGTTTCTTTAGCAGTTGCAAACGCTGTTCTAGATGTTATCGAGAAGCAAGATTTGCGGAAGCACGCTATTTATATTGGCGATTTAATGCTTGAAGAGTTGAATAAACTCAAAAATAAATATTCGCTTATTGGCGATGTAAGAGGAGCGGGACTTTTTATTGGAATCGAATTGGTCTTAAGTCGAAAAACTAAACAACCTGCTACTGAAATTTGTGAATTTGTAGTGGCCAAGTTGAAAGAAAAATTTATTCTGATGAGTAGGGATGGAAAATACGAGAATGTACTGAAATTTAAACCACCGATGGTGTTTAATGAAGACAATGTAAAACATTTTATTACAATCTTTGAAGATATCTTGAAAGAAGTTTGCGAGTCGCGGCCTACGCGAAGTTCTTCTCAAAGCTCGGCCTACAGCTCTGATTCTATTAATTTTGAATGTTTCAGTTCAGACACACTTTCAGATGAAGATTATGTAAGCTCTTGATGCACTGACAATTTTTTTTATTATTTTCATTATGTTCATAATCATAAAATTCCTAAATACTAAAATTTTATGCATGATTCATGTTTTTTTTTGTGAAAAAAATAAATCAATAACTTGGACAACTAATATCTAATAATCATGCTTGAAGATCAATGCCTAAACCCAATTTATGTCCACCTTGGTTAAAGTTTTTACCGTCGATAGACGCATTTAAAGTGAAAGCTATTCCAGGTCTAAGTTGCCGAATCATTGCCAAACCAATAATGTTTTTATTGTTAACTCGAGCCTAAAATATACCAAATAAGTAATATTAAAATTAAAAAAAAACATACTTTAAGCTGAGTTTCGTCATCTAATCGATAAAGACAACCAATGCTAAACACCGGGTTGGTATCGCCAGCTGAAAATGATAAACTGATGGCGCTTTCAAGATTCGGATTGATTTTTTGATAAAGCGAACCCAGAAACTCTCTTCCATCGGTACTGTTAGGTAATATTTAAAAATAACTCAATTTACTTAATTTTTTTTGATTAACATACACATTTGAATGAATTTGAAAATCCCTAGCTTGATAACCGACAGAAAAATTTGTTTTGTTCAATTTGCCTTGTTGTGGATTAAATGAAAGTTGCGCGCCAGTGAGCCATCCTTTATGACTAGCAAAACAAAAAAAAAATTAGAATATAATAAAATGTTTTTAGAAATTGCTACCCAAGTACAAGTGCACTGTGTACAATTGTGCCATTGTTAAGAGAATCAAAATCCAAGTCAGTGTTGGCATGGAAAAAATCTCCTTTCAATGTAGTTTTTAGGGCACCAGACTTTTTGCCAGATTGAGGAGCGACATTAGCGTTGAGAACAATTTTTGAACCTTTAACCAATTGATCATCGAGTGCAAGTTCAGTTAGTATAGTGTTGTCAGTAGTCCATTTTTCTTTGAGGGTACATCCCCAATCACGGAACAAATACTTGGTCTCAAATGATGCATTAACCCGACCAGTATCGTTCATTGAAACACCATTCACTGCAAACTCAACATTGTTCTGGGTTTTCGTCTTGACATCTAGCTTGACAAGTCCAAAATCTTTTTCAAAATAATAAAAAAGAAAAAATTTTCCTAATTAGGAAAAACAAAAAATTAAAATACGAACGATAGTTTTTAGAAAAAATATCGCGTGATTGCTTTCCAAGATCAGCAAACGATGGTGGAGCCATTTTTCGAGAGAAAAAAAGACTAGAAATTTAATAAAAAAAAGATTTGACAAAAAAAGGTAAAATATTTTGTTTTTTTCCCCGTGTAAAAAAAACTGAATAAATGTGAATAAATATTAAGAAAAAAAGCGTTTTTCTTGAAAATCTCCAATCATCCGAAGGGAAAAATTCAAAAGCACAAAGTAGAAATGGTTGAATGTGTTTGGTGTGACTGAGGATGCCCTTTCAATGTGAGCCTTAAATGCGTCGCTTTGAATGAGCCTGCGCGCAAAATTTGTTTTGCTGTTTTTTCATTGTAGTGATAAATTTCTGATTCTTTTTTTTTTTGAAAAATAAAATTTAGATTTTTTTTTTTTGCAAAGAAAAATTATAGTTCTCAAAATTTACAGAAAAAATAATTTAGTTTGCGTTTTTTTTTTTAAAACTATTATTCGGTATTTTTGAGCTTTGTCGGAAGTTTCTTGTTTAAAAAAAATCAAATTTATTGGATTTTGAAATTATCTACTTTTGGGAAAAAATTTGAATTTGTTTTCTTCTAATTAGAACATTGCTTTTTCGAAGTGCTATTTCATTTAATTTTGAAATATATTAGTAAAAGTAAAAAATTAAGTGTTTGATATTTGAAAAATCCGAACGTCGTTTCTGAACAAACCAAAAATTTTCAACAAACCCATTTTGGTGCTAATAACAAAAACAGGACAGCCTTAAATCAGCCATCCAGTCATTCGGCCAACAAATCAAGTGAGCCAACAGCTCAACTAAGCGTGTTTTTATGAAAAAAAAACGGGCTATGTAGCTATATTTTGCTCATCTGAACAAAGACCTCGGCCACCATTTTACTTCTTATCATCATTTAATGGTTTCTTCGATTCAAATCTGTTCGGTAAGAGATTTTAAAGTTTTCAAATATTTTCATAAAAATTTTGCCGTCAAAGTTTAGTTTTTTTCAATAGATTTCAGTGTTTTGTTTATTTTTGGTGAACAAGCTTTTTCAAAGTTGACGCAAATATATTTCAGCATTTCCAGTATAAATCACTTATTTTCAACAACTGCTTATTTAATACTTAGAATATAAAAAGTTGTTGAGTATTGCATTTACTAAACTTAGGAATTCGATATACTGATCTTTAAAATCAAATCTACAATGTCTAGTCCAGTGAATGAGACCCCTGAGACAAACATTGATCGTGAAAGGCAAAGCAGCAATAATGATCGTAGCCGAAACCGAGATCGTAGCAGAAATCGAAGTCGTAGTAGGGAGCGTAGTCGTGAAAGCCGACACAAGGGCCGTCATAGAAGTCGCGAACGTAATCGAAGCCGAAGTCGCGAGCGCTATCGCAGCAAAAACCTGACCAGGTCTTCTCGTTATTCTGATTCTGAAAATGAGTTCAGCACCAAAGGTCAGGGTCCGCCTAAAATTAGTGGAATGATATCGCTCAAAGTTGACAATATCACTCATAGAACCACTGTGAGTCAATTGAAACGGCTCTTTTCTCGGTATGGAGAGCTGGGAGATATATATGTTCCACGATATCCAGATTCTTACATGACTCGGGGTTTTGCTTTTGTACGTTATTACCGGAGGAGAGATGCTGAAGAGGCGATGCGAAAGCTTGACGGGGAGAGGTTAGATAACCGAGTTTTAAGCATTCAAATGGCCAAATATGCTAGACCCAATAGCCGAAGAAAGCGGGAAGAGATGAGAGAATCGTTCAAGATCGCCCGATCGGTATGTTCTTGGTTGTTTGATTATTTTTCTAAAAAAAGACATTTAAGACGACGGAGTCGGCGACGTTTTAGCAAAAGTCGAAGCCGTTCTCGATCTCCTAGACGCAGCAAAAGTTCAAGTCGAAGCCGGGACTCTCGTAGTGAAAGCTCCAAACGTTCAAATCAAAGTCATGATAGAAAACGATCTAAATCTCGTTCACGTTCATCAAGTGTAGACGAACAATCGTCAGTTAAAAACGATCGAGAAAGTTCAAGATCAAGTGTCGATTCAAATCATCAAAAAGATGATTACAACAACGAAAAAAAACATGAAAATTCCTTCGATAATGAATCCGATCGAGAAAATCAATCTTTCAATTCAAGTGGTGAGGAAAACTCTTGTGATACCAAATCTAATGGTAAACAACACAAGACAAATAACATGGAAACTTCCTTTGAAGATGCAGAAAACACCAATTGAACATTCTGATCAACAAAAAAAAAAAAAAGTTTTTTTTAATGCATGCCAGTTTTTTCTCATTCATATGATATATTTAAATTCATTGTAGTTTTTATTTTTTTTCTGATGATAATCATTGAGCATATGCCAACTAGAAAAAGATTCAGTAATGACTCAAACCAAGATGAATTTTTTTTTTTCTTTAAACTTTACATTGATTATTTCAAAACTGACTTCTTACTATAGTTGACATTTGTATATCCAATGGTAAATCTTACAAAAAAAAAAAAAAAAACGAAAAAGTTATTATTTTTTTTTTGAAGAATAAATATCAATTTTTTTTCTAAATTATATTTACCTAAATCGTAAATTGATGGAGCCAATAAAAGAATGAGACCGCTCCCAATGATGCAAGCAGCGGTGAAGATCCACAAAAATAGCCTGTTGAAAATTTGTTTTTGAACAAAAACGGTTGAAAAAAAAACCAATTAGCTTACCTATCTAACACCATTGATACATATTTCCAATCTTCTTGATACTGTCAAAATGAAAATTCATTAGCTGGATCAAAATTTTTTCAAAACAATAAAATAAATCATCTTACGCTTTTGTATTCGTCGGCATTGTCTAAAGTAACGTTTTTTTAAAATTAAATCAAGATTTTTGAGTTTTTTTTTTTTTTTTTTTTGATAGAATTTGTTTACTCACCTATGTGATATGCTATAAAAATGGCATTTTTTATGATGGTATCGATTTTACGTGGATAACACAAATGGCCTTCCGGGATGGTTAATATTCGCTGATTATTGATATTGGTTTCTTCTAATTGTTGCCGGGAATAAATTTGTTGATTTCTTTGCTCTGAGCCTTATTGTCATTTTAAAATCAATACGGATATTAAGTTTAAAAAGCTTTTGAAAAACTAAAACCTTTTTTCTCAGTTTCAGGAGAGTCGAGTTTGAATTGAGGTGATCTCATCAATAGCCATTTTGGTAGAGTATGAATAAAAAATTTTCTCACCCATGGAGACTGTTGAAATTTCGAAGCAAATTCAGTTTCATTTGATTTAAAATAAACCGTTATTACCATTTTATGAGTGGATGGTGAGCGGAAATGTATATTCAAAACCAAAATAGTTACAATGACTAGAAATCAAACCATTATAAATATAATATTGATATGGTTTTCTTACCTGATACTGTAACCAAAACCATTGTGAAGATTAAATATTTTCCTAACAATGGTATCACCAAAGATGTGGAAGGTATCATCTCAATCAGAACCAAGAAAAAAAAGGTCAACGAAAGAAGAATCGAAACTGACAATGTGACCTTTTATATAAAAAAAATTGAAAACAAATTTATGAAGATGTTTTATTTTAAGATATGAAACCTTTTCTCCACTGTCAGAAGGTAAATAGAATACCAACACGGATAAACAAGAAATGCCAACACATGGAATGATGAGATTTATTGTGTAAAACAAAGTCTTTCGTCGTAATGTTATGTTGAAAGTGATGTCGGGATAAATTTCTGGACAGCAACTGTATTTGACCACTTTACGGCGAGCAGGTACCCTCATTATATCCCATTCAACGTTCAAATAAAATTCTGACAAATCAATGCCCACTTCAATTTCATCAGGTCCATCGGTCTTGTTGAATTGATGATTAATATCAACTTGATTGCCATCATAGCTAAGCCCAGAAATGATTAATCATATTATTTTTTTTTTAGGAAAACTTATTCAACTAACGTCCAACTTCCGAATTTCATTGTACATTCTGAAAAATCGAATTATAAGATTTTGATCAGAAGATATTCTCAAACCTTGATAATCAAATGGAAAATAATTTATATCAATGTTACAGGAGCTTTTGTAGATTGCTGGAGGATTCCATTCAACGCGCCCATTCCAATGCTACAATAGTTGAAAAAATATTTTAGAATTTTTCTTTAAAATTTGATTCAAGACTACAATTATTGCTTTGGTCATAATGACAACTTCATAGTTTCCATCAGCGCTTGAATGAAAAAAAATCAGAGACAGATACTTTTTGAAATTGATTTACTTATTATAAATAACGAAATCGGGCAACCAAATTTGCTCAGCAGGTACGTAAAGCTGTGTCACACCCCCATATTCCTCAGGATTCCATATTAACTTATTGTCGTACCATTCCTATGAAATTGTTTAATTATCAAACTTAGTTTAAACACTAAAATTTACCTGATTAACCCAAACATTCGTAGTCATGATTTGATTTTTTAAATTCTAAAATTAAAGTCTGTTTATAGATTTTTTTTCATCATAAATCTACATCAACATACAACATCCATCAACTGGGTAAGTTTGAGTCCGAATTGCACAGTCAGTTTATCACTTTTTATTGATAAAAAAGAAAAAGAAAATTCAGTATCATCACTTGAATCTTGACATTGTAAATTTAAAGAAATTACGTATTATTGTTTACTGGCCGGACCAATCTATTATAGCTTGACATTAAATCATCGTACAAACGTTTAGCATCTATAAGAAAGCAGAGAAAAAAAATTCATGAAGAAAAAAGTGAAACAGAAAAGAATCGTCAACCTGGATTAGCGATGATTGAAAAAGGAAATAAAAAATTCAATAAGTTTATTGAAAAAAAAATATCTACAGTTGAAACCATTTTTCTCTATGTTGATTCAAATTTTAATAGAAATTGAGTAGTTTTCTCTTTATACTTGAAAATTTTGAATTATGGTAATTTTTTTTCTCGCTGAAATAAATTCAACCAGCTTTAATAAAAAGATGCTCAAAAAAAAGTGAGGCCAAATGATGCGGACATGCTCTTTTGCGTTTGTTTGTCTGCATTAATTCGATCCCAATTTGAGCTTGTGTTGAATTGATTTTGAAGTTCAATGTTTTCAACAATTTCTTTATTCCAAAGAAAAAATGCAGTTTCTTTTAAGAATAATAATTTTCTCTTTGCTCAAGTTTTGCTATTGCAATCCAGATGTAATCAAAAAAATAAATTTCAATTTTTTTTAATAAAAAATTTACAATAATTTAGGCTAAACGTCTTTATGATGATTTGATCAATGGATACAATAACATGATTCGGCCTGTGGTCTGTCTATTTTTTTAAAATTGTTTGAATTTATTTTAAGTTAAATTTGTTTTGTTTTCATATTCAATTTAGGGAAACAATTCGGACCGTTTGGTGGTTAAAATGGGTTTGCGATTATCGCAATTGATTGACGTGGTTAGTTGATTTAAAATTTGAATTATTAAAAAAAAAGACAAATTTACAGAATTTGAAAAATCAAATTATGACTACAAATGTTTGGGTTGAACAAGAATGGAACGATTACAAGCTGAAATGGGAACCGGAAGAATATGGTGAATTTTAATGAATTTCTAACTCAAACTTATATTTCTTATTCACGAAGGTGGTGTAAATAAACTTCATGTTCCATCTGAACAGATATGGTTACCAGGTTAGTTACAAATATTAGATCATTTAAAATTAATATTTTTAATTTTAGATTTAGTTCTATACAACAATGCAGATGGAAATTATGAAATCACAATCATGACTAAAGCAATTTTGCATTCTGATGGATTAGTGATTTGGGTTAGCAGTTCCCGAAATTCATATCAATTATATTAATTATTTTAAAAATATTATCAAAAAAAAAAAAAAAACAAACAGAAACCTCCGGCTATTTATAAAAGTTCATGCGAAATCGATGTCGAATATTTTCCATTTGATGAACAAACTTGTTTTATGAAATTTGGAAGCTGGACGTAAGTAAAAATTGAAGACTATAAAAAATTCATCAATTTTTCATAAAATCTTTTCAGTTACGATGGATATACCGTCAATCTCAAGCATATTCATGGTAAAGATGACAATCCTGTTATAGAAATGGGAATGGACTTGAGCGCTTTTTATTTGAGTGTTGAATGGGATATTATGGCCGTTCCTGCTAGGAGAAAAGTCATTTTCTACAGGTATTTTTAAAAAATCTTTAAAAGTTTTGTTAATTGTGTTTTTATAAAGTTGCTGTGAGGAGCCATTTATTGACATCACATTTAACATCACTTTGAGAAGAAAAACATTGTTTTACACTTTCAATTTAATAATTCCGTGCGTTGCCATATCATTCTTGTCTATTTTAGTATTCTATTTGCCATCAGATAGCGGTGAAAAAGTAGAAAAACTTTTGAAAAACAATGAAAACTTATCGTTATTTTTAGGTTAGCCTTTCTATATCAATCATGTTATCTTTGGTGGTGTTCTTTCTACTGTTGGCCGAAATTATTCCTCCGACTAGTCTCACAGTACCATTGTTGGGCCGATATTTATTATTTACCATGATTTTAGTTACTTTATCAAGTGTGGTAACTATAGCAGTTTTAAATATAAACTTTCGATCACCTTCAACGCATTTGATGGCACCCTGGGTTAGGAGAATTTTTATCGAAATGCTACCAAAATACTTGTATATGAAACGGCCCGAAATCGAAGATGAAGATGAAGAAAACAATAAGGCTTATCACGATGATATTTATTCATGCAATTTTGAAAATCAACTGATCGATGATAATGATAACAATGATAAAGACGATTTTAGAAAACTGAGTATGATTTCAAGCAATTCTAATGATTTTGCTTTGCCAATCAAATTTATTGAATCAAAACCATTTGATTCAAAAAATGATAATGCATTGAGAATTTCATCAGTAGAAAACGAAGAATTCAACATTAACAGCGAAAACGAAAACCAAGAAAGAAAATTAGAAGAGATCACTCCGAAAGTAAAACGTCTAACAAAAAGAATCCAGTTTTTATCGCAACATAAAAAAAATCTAGACAGTTATCTACAAGTGAGTCTGATTTTCTTATTTGTAAAATATTAAACTGTTTTGAAATTTTCAATTCTTAAAATGTTTTTCATATAGGTCGAAGAAGATTGGAAATATGTAGCCATGGTTTTGGATCGTTTATTTCTCTGGATTTTCACTGTTTGCTGCATAAGCGGGCTGGAATGATTATTCTTCGGGCTCCCAATCTGTACAATTTTAAGCAACCCATTGATATTCTGTACAGTAAAGTTGGCGCAGAACATTAACTAAAAAAAAAATTGAATAATTAACTTTTTTTCAATAATAATCTTTAAAGCTCAAAATAATTATGAAAAATTTTTTTAACAGCGTTTTTTTCTAGTGGAATTGATTTTAATAAAATTTTTGACTAAATTTCTTAAATTGAATTCTATGTCTCAAAGAAAAAGACATAAATTTCATTGATTTGTTTCAGATAAGTTTAAAAATATTGAGAAGCGGTTGTTGATAAAATATTTCCATAGATGGCATTGATGATAATGGAGAATCAAATATAGCTCAAAAAAAACTGATCCAAGATAGAAGTGTGATTAGTGTGAGAAAAACAGAATCGAGCCCGATATATATTTGGTATACAAAAAGTTCAAGAGTTTTGAATGCACCGCGATTGGACCGATGAGCAGGCAGTGGGAGGTTTTCATTTTTTTTTTGTTTTGGTATTCTCCCAACAAGAAAGTTCCCGAGTAGGCGCTATTCCATCATAGACGACGACAATAATAGCGAATAATATCTCCTTTATTACACCTCAAGAATTCTCATTATTTTGAACACGTTCTTCAGATGAAAAACCAGAGGAAAATTCGAACGAAAAAATATTTCTGTCAAACTCTGAAAGGATATCTATTATTATTTATTCCTCAACGAAAAGTGACCGTTTATCACCGTGAACTAAATTCTTCAATTGATTTCCTTTATCTTTAAGATTTATTTTGAATTCCGTATAATTTTTTGTTTATTTTTGTTTTGTGCAAATTTCATTCATTGAAAACAATATTTCAATGGATTCTATGATTTATTAATTGATGTTCAGTGTGTTGAACGGTGTTTTGTATTATTTAAGCGTCTTGAAACAACTATTTTTGTATTTTGAAACACTACGACAATGATATCTCGAATAAGCTTTTGATTTTGAAACTTTTTCAAAGCATTCATTAAATCATGTTGTTTCTGTTTATATATGTATGTTTCAATAATAATAATACTGTTGAATGAAATATCCCAAGCAAGAAACAACTGAAAGGTAAGCCTACTTATTCAAATTTGAATAAAACTATGAATTCATTTATTTCAAAATATCTAGAGTAACAATATTGCCAATAAAACTTTTTAAAATCAAAAGAATTTATTCGGTTTATTAAATCAATAAGTTCTTGATTCATTTGTAATTGTTTATCAATCTATCTGGTCTAAAAAAAATGTGATGATGTTATTTTTAATTTCTCATTCAGCTAAGAAGAATAGTTTTCAAATAAATTTTTCATCATTTCAACTAACTTTACAGAAATCAATGTGAAACTAATAAAAAAAATAGTAAATAATAAAATTTCTAAATCAAAATTATGCGTTTATGTAGTTTAATTAAAGTGTTTTTTACAGATACTTCGAGGGTTAATGAAAATCGTATTGTTTTTTGATGAAAAAAACTCGCTTTTAGACACACAGTTTCCTCAATAAAGAAAGCTTTTAGCTTTTATTTTTAAAAAGCTCATCCCTAGAACAACCTTCCAAGGTTTAATCTTGTTTTTTTTTCTTTGGCCTGTCTCCTCTTCTTTATTTAATCATTGTCGATTATTGTGATCAAAATGAAAGAAACACACAAAGTTCTGAAATAATCCGAATATTGTAGTGAAGATCCAAGAAAATGTGTGTCGGGAAAAAATAAAACAGTTCTCTGTTTTTTTGAATTCAAAATAAAATCCAATGAACTGTGTGTTTGATATGGCATATAACTTTTCTTCAACTAGCATCGATTTATCATAGGTTTTTGGTATGCGTGCGGGCGTGCGTCAATAGTAGTAGTTTTTCTTTTCCAGTAAGCTTTTTTTTTCGATGGTGGTGGATATATCTCATTATTGATCATTCGAAACTTTTTTTCTTTGGTCCAAGGTTTTTTCTTTTCGTACTTTTGTTTGTCAGTCCAGAACTCACACACACACACACACACACACACACACACACACACACACATGCACTAACTCACATTGGATTCCCTTTTTTATTTATCTTGTGTGTATTGTTGTGGCTTGCTTGTTTTACAGAACATTTCATCTCTGTTTGGAATTTGTGTGTGTGTTTGTCAAGAAAGAGCCAGAAAAACGAAAATAGATGCTAACAGAAAAAAAAACAACTAACCAGTAGTCGATGAGACAGCCATTCATTTAGAATTTGGTCTGTGTGTGTGTGTGTTTTGTGTTGTATATCACACACACACACACACACACACACATCCCGACCAAATTTATTCTCTGTGTTCTGAAAGCCTAAATTTTTTTTTTTTGTTATATTTTGTGGTGGTCGTTAGCGGCAGTTTTTTCTTTTAGAATCGGTTTTTTTGAATTCATAGTAGAAGCTCACTGATCCAAAAGTAGAATCCAAACATAAATACATTTAGACATGTATCCACCGCTATATTTTTTTTTGAAATAATGGCTAATTTAATGACGAGCTTCAAAGTCGACGACGATGTATCGTGTCAATTTGGCACGCCATGGTGTGTGTGTGTGTTTGAAATGGTAGAAACCAGAGAGACCATGGGATTTTTTCCATCAGATACTGATAAGTGTATTGTGTGATGGAAGCTAATTCCAATCCCAAGTCTTTCCTCCAAGACTTTAATTCCGAATGAGGAACGGAAAAACTAAAACTAAAACTAAACAAGCCCCAAATCAAGTCCTTGTATTTCTGTGCATCTTGCTTTATTCTTCAACATTCTCATTCTTCTCTTTAATCAGATTTTCTTTGTCTAATTTTTTTTTCCTCGTTCCTTATTCTTATTTTTTGTGTGTCTGTCTGTCTGTCTGATTTTTTTTTTTTTTTCTTTCTTTGATTCCAGCGGAAAGACAGAGAGAGAGAGAGAGAGAGAGAGAGAGAGAGAGAGAGAGAGAGAGAGAGAGGAGAGAGAGAGAGAGAGAGAGAGAGAGAGAGAGAGAGAGAGAGAGAGAGAGAGAGAGAGAGAGAGAGAGAGAGAGAGAGAGAGAGAGAGAGAGAGAGAGAGAGAGAGAGAGAGAGAGAGAGAGAGAGAGAGAGAGAGAGAGAGAGAGAGAGAGAGAGAGAGAGAGAGAGAGAGAGAGAGAGAGAGAGAGAGAGAGAGAGAGAGAGAGAGAGAGAGAGAGAGAGAGAGAGAGAGAGAGAGAGAGGAGAGAGAGAGAGAGAGAGAGAGAGAGAGAGAGAGAGAGAGAGAGAGAGAGAGAGAGAGAGAGAGAGAGAGAGAGAGAGAGAGAGAGAGAGAGAGAGAGAGAGAGAGAGAGAGAGAGAGAGAGAGAGAGAGAGAGAGAGAGAGAGAGAGAGAGAGAGAGAGAGAGAGAGAGAGAGAGAGAGAGAGAGCAGCTGAGTGCCAAGAAAATAGGCTCACTATTTTATCTATTTGCCAATAATTTCATTTATTGTTGTATTGAAAAAACACCAAAACAACACAACTATTTTTTTTTTTGTTTGGTTCAGTTTGTGTTTTCTTATCAAGCTCAAACAAATAGAAGAGTTTAAAACACATCAGAAAATTTAATTTTTCAAATTCATAATTTAAAAAGAAAAAATATTTTTTCAAGCTGAGTGCATGAAACTCTTCGAAAATTTCATCATTGTGAATGAGTCAGTGTTAAGCAACACTGTCAATATAATCCAGGATCAAACAAAGAAATTTTTGGGTTTTTTCCACTGATCTATAATCAAGCTCTGAATGATGAGCAAGATTTCTGAGAAGTTGATCTTCAACTTCTGAGGTTTTCAAATAAGCTCTTCTTTTTTCTTTCTTTTTTTGGAGCTTCGGGTAATTTGATTTGCTGTGAACAGAACAAAAAAAAAAAAACTATGAAATAGATTTGATTCATTGATCTTCATTATAATTTAAAATTTTTATGATCATTGAACTTGGTATCATTTCACACATTTATAGAAAATATCAATAATCGATCTGCGAAAAATTTTAATTATTCATAAAATATTGAAGCAGGTTTACGATAACATGACAGAATGACGGTCTCTGTTTTTGACAATAGAACATCAAAACAAAGCAGAACAAAAAAAAAAAACGTTTGTTTTACAATATGATGATGAACATGATGAGAAAAAGTACCATGGGTCTATTTACAATGGCACGTCAAAAATTTCTCGAAGAAAAAAAACGAAGCGAACTCTTGAAATTTCGTTCCAAAACTCTAAATTTTGTTTTGTTATGATGATGACATTGAATGAACAACTCAACGAACGAATGTTTTTTTTTTTTTTTTTGTATTGTTTTTGGTTCAACCTGTGTGTTTGAAACTCATGTTACTCATGTTCTTCTCTTGAGGTAGATAATGGGAAAAAAAAATTTTAGTTTCCAAAATTATTTTGAGCATTAGCAGGAGAAACAAAAAACAAAAATCTAATTTCAAATTTCCATCGTCATATCATGTAGATGATTTGAACAAAAACAAAACATACAAAAAAAAATCGTTTTTAATATTCAAAATGAAACATTGAAATTTGGAAGAAATCTTTTCTTTTCATTTTTCAAAAAAAATCCAAACAACAGTATTGGAGAAGGTTCCAGTTTCTGCTAGATTCTTCTAATTGGTATTTACATTCTTGGATTCTAATTTTTGCTCATCTCTCTACCATTGTACAAAATGCTTTTTTTTAATCTAACAGTTTCGTTTGTGATCGGTGATGTATTCTTTAAATTGAAAGTATTTAAATCAATGAATAAATGAGAATATTTTTTTAAAAATCAGTTATTGGTGAAGTTAATGAGAAGTAGGGCCTTTTTGATTTTTTCAGAAAAGTAAAAATCAAATAAACTCATTAAAAAGGTTGCATTATCGGTTCAAACAACCAACCAATTTTTTTTCTCTATCAATTGATTCACCCCAAATAAGGATGAAGAAGTGAAGACACAATTATTTTATTTTATTTTTTCTTTTGTAATTGCTTTTAAGCGCAAAATCAAGAAAATGTATTATTTTAGGCTTCTATATTGGGATATTTTTTTTGTTTTCCTTCCATTTCACTTGAATTTGACATATAGTGACGATGAAGATGATGAAATGGATGGTTGATCATAGGGTCATTTGGCCAAAACCGTTTATTTCTCATTTTTCTTTTTCACAAAAAAAAAAAAAAAAATGAAAGAAGAAGAAGAAAAAAACCATTTTCTAGATTTGAGAGAAGAAAAAGTACAACGTTTTTGTTTGTCTTTCTTTTTCTTCATCGTTCACTTCTTCAATCTACGAATTTTGTTTGTGAAAGCAAGGAAAAATGGAAAAAAAACCCCAAACGAATAAACTAATGACAAAGCATCACTTGGCGAATCATTGATGCAAAAAAAAAGCTCCATTCTTCTGTTTGCTTTGATCACCTTGATAGTTGTGCGTGTGTGTAAATGTTGGTTCAACTTCGTTTCAGGGTATTGCAAATCGCTTGAAAGGATCTATTTATAATAAATTTTTTTATTTTCAATGCTTCAATTCTGGGACTCTCTCTGTCAGGATGCTGCCGCAAGGTTCTAAATTTAATTGTTAAATTTATGTTCATCAAAAAATAGTATCATCGTCAAATTGATGCTTGGCTTCATTTTCTGCTTCATATAAAACCGAGTTCTTTTCTTCTCTCTTTCAATATCGTTTCAATACACGTTTTGTTATTATTATTTTTTTCTCCAGCTTGTTAGATTGTTGTATACCATTAGTAAATCACTAGTAGAATAATTTTTTTTTGTCGATTTTATTTTAAAACATACAATGATTACAATGGCATCTCAATGAAATTGAAATCACTTAATTTTTTGTCAGGTTTCGATTAGATTTTCTGATCGATATAGGAATTCCATTGATAAGGCTTCATAGCTATAGCGAAGTTTAACTTGAACAAGAAAAGTAGACAAACATTTTTTTTTTTGGTTAAACTTTTGGATTATGTTTTTTTGTTGTTCGGTAGAGATGCAGTCAATGGAGAAAAAAAAATCTTCACTATATCCAATGATGATTTTAACAAAAGAAAAACCCATTTCATTTCCAGTCTATGTGTATCAAAAAAATTGTACCCAATTCCTACACTTTTTTGAGATTTGAGTCTTGTTTTTTTTTTGGTCTTTGTTTTCTTCTTCATTCGTGTTTCATAGAAAACTACAGACACACACACACACACACACACACAAACACTGAATCCAAATGGGAAAAAAAGAACAGAAGGAAAGAAATGAAAGACCAAACAAACAAACGGGAGAAAACAAAAAAATTGAAAACACAGAGAATGAAAGGGAAAGGAATGAATGGTGATGCGCAAACTCATTTCCTCATTTGGATGCTGAGGCGATGGTGAGGCCTTGGGATTTGCTTTGCCACTTCTTCAGGCTTCTTTGGTTGAGATTATATTTTCTCAAATTTTTATATGGTCACCGGCTTTTTTTCTTATCGAATTTATCGATTTTTTTTATAATTTTTTTTTTTTTCCTATTTCTTCTGGGGTCTCATTCTCGCACAGACACAAATTTTGCTTCATTGGTTTATAATTCTGGTTTGATGATACACTGAAAAACTTTGAGGCCACTGTTTGTTTGTGTGTGTGTGTGTGTGTGTTTGTGTGTTTTCTTATGAAAGCAATCATTATAGCTATCTATAGATAGGCAAACCTAGAAGAGCCTCAAGAGCTTTCGAGATGATGCTTCTTTCTTTTTTTTTTAATAGCTTTTGCGCAAGAACCAAGAATTTTTTTTTTTTTTTTTTGATTTCTTCAAAGAAGCTTTCCGTTTTTTACTCTCTAATGGCTACCAAAAACCCCCTATGTTTGGAGTGATCATGTGAAATGATCCAGCAAAAAGCTTGTGTGTAATGAGAGGCACGTTTTCCAGTCTAGTTCATCATCATTATTTGTTTGTGGAACGAAAATCTATTATATATGAAAGGAAAAAAAAAACAAAAATGTATGGAAAACAAAAATTAATTTTTTTACAAGCACCTGTTCCATCGGATTCAATTTTGATTTTAAAAAAAAAAATTTCTCAAGTTGTCATATTTTTTTTTTAACAAAAAAAAAAAATTTACCATGAATTTAGAATATTTAATATTTTTTTTATTTCTATGGATATCATCATCATCATTTTCGTTATCTTCGATTCATCTGATAGATATTTTTTGATTGCGATTCAAAGAAAAACCCAAAAAAATCAGAGAGCACGAAAAAGCGTCACAAAACTCCAATGTCTTTTACAATGCATAGCCCTAATCAAGGCTATTCAAGTAAGTGTGGATTAGTTTGAGCTTTGGTAACAGTTGTCAATCGAGAAATTTTTCTTTTCTATTTTTTTAATAGATTCCGTAAATGATATTTACATTAATCGAGCGTATTCCAACCATTTAATCGTAAGTTTTTCAAATCTGAATCATGATTTTTTTAATAAAATTTGATGAGTTTTAAAATAAAAAATCTTTCTTTTTTTTTTATAAAGAATAATAGTATGAGCAACTACTCAGGTTATCTAGGTCGAGACGATATTTACAATGGAACATCTAGCTCTCATTACTCCAATGGTCCTAGTTTGCAATCACCGTATTCGGCAAACAATTCCAATGTTTCACAGCATACATATCCTAGTTCGGTTGATCATTTTGGACATCAACAAGAGATGTATAATTCTTGTGTGAATCTATCAAGGAATACATCATATCCTACGACTGGTCCACCTTCTTTACCACCGCCTTCGACAGTATCTCGTCATCCAATTATTTCAAAATCTTCATATTGGAATTGTGATTCAATTTCGCAATCACCCAGCCATGTTTATCCTACCAATAGTCCAATTAACTCAACGCACAAAGCTTCTTCAACTCCAAACTGGTCACAATCTCCGAACATGATCAGTTCACCAAGTACAACTCCTTCACCTATTCCATGTCCCTCCACTCCCCATCATTATTCATCTCAATCACCTCATCATCCAGAACCTATAAAATCTTTCAATGGTCTAATCAACCATGCTTCCGGCCAGTTGAATAGAAACAACAACAATAATAATAGTGGCACTTGCAATAATAATCCCTTGCAATCATTGCAGAAAATGGTTCAAATTGAATCTGAAAGCTCTGTTGATTCTCGGCTTCGTTTTGAAAACACTTCAGCTATTTCATTAGCTAATCATCAACATTCGCAGATAAATTCGCAACAACAGCCTCATTCTTTGAATGTATTAGAAACAGAGAATGTTTCTTATCCAACCTACTATAATCTTGATCAAAATCGTTTATGTGCTTCACCTCAGGCTCGATATTCAAGCATGGCGGCTCAACCAATCAATTCGGTTTCATTTGCTTCAACACCAAAACCTTCGACAGAAAACGGATCTCACACGATCGCCAAGCAAAAATCTAATGAAAACGACAAAAGTGATGATTTAAACGGTATTAATAAGAATAAGAATAACAGTACCATTAGATATCAAAACAAATTCGCAAAAAACAATAGTTCCTGTAGTACTGATACTTGCTCTACTGATTCTCTCTCTGCTCAATCATCCAACAAAATTTCTTCTTTACCTGAACCCATCACTCATATTGATCAAACTCCGGACTCACAAAACTCTTTCCGAGGTTCCGAAACTAACTCACGAGATTCAGTGCGATCTACAGATTCTGAAACAACAGCGATCTCTTCATTTGCTATCAGCCACCGTTCTACTCCTAGTAACTTAACAAATAACAACTGGAAAGTCAACTCTAATTCGAATCAATCAAATGAATTTTGTCAGCCAAACAATTTTTCTACCCTTTCACAAGTGAAATCTTGGTGGAACGAAAATTCGATGCCTTCTCAACAACGTTCGTTTACACCTCAAGTCATTTCTGAATGCAATCAGTATAACAATAATTCTGATGTCAATTATTCTCAAATACCGCAAGCAGTGAATTCCGCAATTATCTCAAATCAGAATTGGCCTCATGGTTTAAGTTCGAGTATACCTAATCAAAGCTCTTCAGCATCTCAAATGCTTCACATGTCAAATTATGTATCTCAACCGGATGGTGTAATCAAAAAGAAAAGAGGACGGCCTTTTGGAAGTAAGAACCGACGTAGTCTAGAATCAACAAACTCAATCATGGAAGCTGCCAAAAGAAAAAGAAAAACTATTTTGATTGATATCGGCATAAACACCAATTTGTCATTTGATGTTCGCTCAAGCTGGAATCATGATGATTCATTAGCGTTTTCCGAATGTAACGCTAAACAAAGATCATCATCAGTTCAAATGAAGCCTAAAAGGATTTCGGGGCCAGTGATTCGAGTTGATAAATCTTTTTCTGATTCAAATAGTGATAAATATTTTATCGTTAATAATTTATACAAACTTCAAAAAGATGAGAATGAAAATTCTAATGCACCAATGATCAAATCAAACTCAAACAAATCAAGCAATGAGCTTGAAAATTTCTCTAAAAAAATTTCATTAACAAATAAAAAAACACAACAATAACAACTTTTCCAAGAATGTTAGATAAAACTTGGATTGCATTTTGTGTCATAAAGGGCCACATTACAAAGGACTTGGTGATCTTTATGGTCCGTACATTGTTTCATTAGATAAATCAAAATTTGAAAAAGTTCGTGAAAACAATGTCTCTCATGGAACGGATATTAGAGAAGAAAATAAAAACCACGATCTTCAAAATGAAACAAGATCATTGAGAAAACGAACAGAATATAATGAAGAACAAAAGAATAAACCGGGTTCTAGTACAATGGCTTATGAAAGAAAAGTAGGAACTTCAACTAAAAAAATTCAACTAGAGGTCTGGATTCATGAAGATTGCATTGTTTGGTCGAATAATGTCTACCTGGAAGGCACTAAAATTCGAAATTTGGAGCCCGCAATTATTGAATCGTTTGATAACGTAATTAAATTTCAATTTTTAAAATTTAAAAACTAATTTTTCTTATTCTGTAAAGATTTGTACAAAATGCAAGTTACCTGGAGCAACACTTGGATGCATTTACAAAAATTGTATTGTCTCTCCGCTGCATTATTTTTGTGCCAAAGAAAAAGGTTTTTTTTATATTTATGATTTTTAAATAATTTTTTGGTATGGTTACTTTAGACTGTGATTTGGACGAAGAAAAATTTATTCTTAGCTGCTCCAAACACAAGGTTTGAAAATCTATTGATTTTCTGAAGCATGATTTTTCAAAAATGATTTCAATGATGTTTATTCGAAAAAAAAAACAAACCAACAGAAACGACGCTTGCCCAAAGATAAAAAAGAGCTTGAAGTTTTGGATACAGGAACTACAAAACCACCAGAAAGCTAAGTTATCCGTGGAAACATTTTTTTCCGGTTCATCTGTTTGGCGGTTATTTTAAAAAAAAAAACGTGAAATCGATCGAATTGAATGGTGGAGTGATTGTAATTATTCATTTTTTTTTTGTACTTTAAAAAAAGCACCATCATTTAATGAGGAATCAATCAATATTTTTCGTATCACCTTTCTCAGCCTGTAAAAGGAAAAATAAAACGAAAAGAATTTTTGTTATTATTTTGTTTAATTTTTGTTTCTTTTTTCGTGTTATTTTCAATTTTAGTTTAAATAAATTCATGTGATTTATTTGTATTTGATATTGAAATACTGAAAAAATTTTTGAAAAAAAAAAATCTAAAGTTTACACCTGTCAACATATAGAATCATCATCTTTCTGGCATTTTCTTTCTTGACTATTTCCATACATATATGAAACAGGTACTTCAATAAAGTTCTTGATTATATTGAACGGTATTGATTTATCTTTCATTTTCTCGCATTGATTAATAATGAATTAAGGAGCTTTAAAGCTTTATGCTGAAGTAAAGATACCAAACATATACAATATATACATAGTAAAACTTGAATAACCCTTTCTTTTTTCTCTTTAAAAAAAAAATTAATCATAAAAAATAGCGTTATTTCAACGTCTGTATATTTTTAATAAAAAAAAATCATTGAAACATGCATTGAAAATGGTTGCCAACAAATTTTCAAATTTGAAACCATTCAATATAATCATCATCATTATTATTAGATTAAGCAAAAACTGTTCGTGCTTGATGATTAAAAAAAACCAAACAAGAAAATTTTCATTGAAATTTCACAATAAAACTTCGAGGATTCTGAAGGATGTGGCTGCACATCATTTCATTGCATTTAAATCATCAAATAAATACCATTAACATTATTTTTTATTTTAGCGATGATAAAAATTCTTCAGCTTGCCATCTAGCGAAAAAACTCTAAGTAAAAAAAAAGAAGAAGACCCCTCCTTTGCCGGCGGGGTCTTTCTCTTCTGAATGTGGCAACTCATATAATTCTAAATCGTCATCATTCATGTTCACTTTATACCTAAATGCCACGTTTCATTAGGTTTCCCTTAATGTGTTTAAATGTGCACTGAATCACAACACTTGTTCTATTCATTATTGGCGACCACTTGTGACGCTTAGTTTCTTCTTATTTTCACTATTACTTTCTATATTTCAAGTTTTAGATTTAAAAACTTGAATACGAAGTTGTTATACAAAAAGAATCTCAAAACTTCTCAATTATTGTTTCAATTTTGACTTTTTTTTAAAATTCTCAACAATGAGAGGTTTTAGTTTGTTAACATTTTTCGCCGTAATTCTCGTGGCTAATTGTCTCGAAGGAATAGAAAGGGAAGAAAACGTATTGGTGTTGAACAAAAACAATTTTGATGAAGCTATCAAAGACAGATCTATTCTTGTAGAATTTTGTAAGTTTTACAATTTTTTTTCAATTAAATAATCACTACTTTTTTAGATGCTCCGTGGTGTGGTCATTGTAAATCATTGGCACCTGAATATGCTAAAGCAGCCACAAAATTGTCCGAAGAACAATCGGAAATTTATTTAGCCAAAGTTGATGCAACTGAAGAAAGTGAACTCTCAGAAAAATATGATGTTCGAGGGTATCCAACTCTGAAATTTTTTAAATTGAATAAAGTAATTGAATATACTGGAGGCCGAACATCTGAAGATATTATTAAATGGCTCAAAAAAAAGACCGGACCTCCAGCTTTAGAGTTGGCAAATGTAGATGAAGCTTCATTGTTTGAAGAGAACAATGTTGGTGTTGTTGGATATTTTCCTGATCAAAGTGTTCCCGATGCATCAGTCTTTCTTGAAGTCGCTGCGGAAAATGATGAAATACCTTTCGCCATTATAAAAAATTCATCCGTTGCACAATCATTAAACATTGCAGAAGGAAAAGTTGTTTTGTTGAAAAAATTTGATGAAAAACGAAATGATTTTGAAGAAGATTTCACTGTTGACAATCTTAAAAAGTTTATTGCTTCGAATAGTCTACCTCTTGTTGTAGAGTTTAGTCATGAGGTTTTTTTTTTTTTGAAAAACAAAATTAGTTTTATTTTAATTTGCTTAGACTGCTCAAAAAATTTTTGGTGGAGAAATCAAAATGCACAATTTACTTTTTATCAGCTATAAAGACAGCGAATTTGATTCCAATTTGGCTTCTTATCGGAAGGTTGCCCAGGATTTCAAAGGAAAAGTACTATTTGTCACAATAAACACTGATGATGAAGAGCATGAAAAAATAATGGAGTTTTTCGGTCTCAAAAAAACTGAATCTCCTGCAATGCGTCTCATAAAATTGGAGGATGAAATGACTAAATATAAGCCTGAAACTGTTGATTTCAGTGAGGAATCTGTGAAAAATTTTGTCAATGGAGTCTTGGAAGGAAAAATCAAAGTATTTTTTTAGTCTATTTTCTCTTTGAGTATGTTATTGATGGTAAAATTTTTTATTAGCAACATCTTTTGTCTCAAGAAATACCCGAAGACTGGGATAAAAATCCTGTGAAAACTTTAGTGAGCAAAAACTTTGATGAAGTTGCTTTAGACAAGAGCAAAGACGTTTTAGTTGAGTTTTATGCACCTTGGTGTGGACATTGCAAGCAACTGGCTCCTATTTGGGATCAGCTTGGTGAAAAATATCAGGACTCTCCAAATGTTGTTATTGCCAAAATCGATGCCACCAGCAATGAATTGGAACACACCAAAGTGAATTCTTTTCCGACCATTAAACTTTTTAAACGTGATACAAATGAGGTAAATTGAAAAAAATTATAAATCATTTTAATTTTTCATCCATTTTTTCAGGTAATTGAATATAATGGCGAACGAACTTTAGAAGGACTGTCTAAATTCATTGATACAGACGGCGATTATGGCCGTGCAGCTCCAGACCAGGTGATGTATAACGAACACAATACTAATGAGATTTTCATTTCAAACAGGTTATCGATTTTAATGGTGAAAGAACGTTAGAGGGTTTAAGTCAATTTATTGAAAGTGGTGGTAATATAGGTTCTAGTCCAACACTTGAGGTCAGCATACAGACAGAAAATTATATAGAAATAACTTTAAAACGAATCAATATTATATTTAATAATTTTTTTTTAATTTCAATTTTTTTTTCAGGAGGCTGACGAAGAAGAAGAAACTGATAAAGAACATCAAAAAGACGAACTTTGAATATTTTGTATAAATGTTTAGTTCAAATAAATCTTGTATATTTATTTTCATTTGAATTTTTTATTATCGTTATTTAATCATTTTTTATCGGCTTGAACCAGAACTAGAGCGAGATCGACGACGTCGGTCACGCATAGGACTACGGCTTCTCGAATTACTCAGACGCCTTTTAGGAGATCGACGAGAAGGAGGTGATCTAAAAAAAAAAGTTAATACATTGAATAATTTGCAAAAAATAAACACCTTCTTCGCCGAGCTGGAGGAGGCGAATGTTTCCATCCAGGTCCACGTCGAACAGGAGGACCTCCTGGTGGGGGTAAAGTACCACGAGCTTTTTGTAGATCGATTTTTGAAGCACTTATTTCTTGCCCATCAACTTGTCCTCCATCCATGTATTTGACAGCTTTAGCGGCGTCTTCAGAGCTCTCATATTCTACATATGCGAACCCACGATTCAAATGATGATGCACTCGATCCATGGGCATTTCAACATTTATTACTTTTCCAAATGTACTGAATATTTCATGAACATGGTCTTGATTAACATTTCGTGTCAAACGACCAATGTAAAGTCGTGTAGGACGAGGAGAAGGAGAGCGTTTTTTAATTCTTCGGTCAGAATTTCGAAATCTGCGCTTATGTCCTGAACTATTAGAAGAACTAGATGAACGAGAAGAATGAGAGCGAGATCTAGAACTCGATGATCGCGAAGACGATGAAGAAGAGCTTGATCGACTACTACTTCTAGAACGACTTCAGTTATAAATTGTTTAAATTCAAAATTGATAACTTTTTATTAACTTACCGTGCGCTAGAACGAGAACTTGAACTTCGGCTTCGCTTTGAACTTTTGAAAGTTTCTTTAGATTCTTTAACTGCTGTGTTGGTTCCCCTTGAAATAAATATTATTAAATAATCAAATCAAAAAAATTAAGCTTACATTTTTAAAAAAATTTATTAATGCTTCAGCTAATTTTGACTTGTCAAAACAATGCCTGTTACAAAATGAATAAATGCTCATAAACTACGTTTATTTCTGATTCGTTTTTTATGGAAGGTACATAGAATACAAAAGCAACAAATTTTCTGCGGTGATGAAATATTGATTTTCAAATTTTAGTATTAAAATAACACAAAATTATATTTGAAATTGATATTTAAATTATGCAAAATAGATTGTGTAACTAAAATTTTTCAAATTATAAGTTGGATATATGAATTTTTCTGTATAAAATAGAAGGAAAAACTTAATTTTAATTGTTTTTATTGTTTATTTTTTTAATGATTTTATATTAAATGTCGAGAAAATTGAATGTTACAAATTTTAAAATAAATATATTTCATGTTGATTTCTATGTCACTCGTCCACATTTAATTTCTGATGATACTTATTCACAATATAGAAAAACTAATTTAAATTTGGTTACTGTCGTGAGAATTTTCGGTGCCAACGACAAAGGTAGTTTGACAATTCAAGCTTAAAATTTAAAATGTTTATTTTTTAGGTACAAGTATATGTCTTCATATTCATCAATATTACCCTCATTTAAGTATAAGAAAAAAAAATTTTTGTGAAGCCTATGAAATTGAGGATGATTGTTCTGACACAATCGATAAGGTTTTTATGAATTTCATTGATGATCTTGAAGGCGAGTTGAAAATGCGATCAAAACTTGATGGATCGGGAATATTTGTTTTTAAAATTGAACCAAGTTCAACATTGTATGTCTCAAATTTTTTTTTTTGGTTAAATTTATTTGTTTAATTTAATTTTTCTTTGAAGTTCATTTTATGGCTACCATGATCAGCCGGAAATTTTTTACAATATTTATTTTACATCATATTGGATGGCAAATCAGTAAAACTTGTAATATTATTTTAACTTATTGAGAACATTTTTTCTAGAGCAAAAATAATTCTCGAATCGGGAGTTTTAAAAAATTATCGATTTCTATGCCATAATTTTTTGGAATTCATTTTACAAGTAAATTATTGAAACAAGAATTATTGAGATTAACTTGAGTTTTATTTTTATAAATACTAGTTTTATATCGATAATAAAATATATTTGAATGAATTATACTTGAAACAAGTTACTTTTCGAAAATCTTATAAAAATGAACAGATTATTATGAAAGAATCAAAAATTTTTAAAAAGTACAACAATTTACAAGCTACAAGTTTCTGTGAAATTGAATGTGATGCATCGATTAAAGATATTATTTTTCAAAATTATAAAAAAAAGTTTCATTTTTCAGATTCTTATAGTCCTTCTCTGCCAGGCATAATCAAGTTTTGGAATAATCAATTTGAAAGAAATTCTGAAAAATTTGCAGAACTTACAAGTTGTATAAAGGATTTTCCTCGCATTTACAAAGAAAGAGCTCCTTTCAAAAATTTTTTTCAAATGGAAGCTCTCCGAAATTTTATTAATAATAAACTAAATGATGAACAGCTTTCTCAATACTTACAAGATATTGAAAACATGAGCCAAAATCAAAATGTTGGTGATAACGAAAAAAATTCTGAAGAAATCGGACCTTCTGAGTTGAGTTTGACTCAAAATCAATTAAATTTATTTGAAAATTATAAAACAAGCTTATTAAGTTCTGATCTAAACCGAAGCTCAGCACAATCTTCTAGTTCTCCTAACAATTCAAATTTTATTGAGGCATTTGTTAATGGAAGAAAATTAAAGTTTTATTTTAAAACCTTCTCAAATGGTTTAATTTGCACGTCTAAGATTAATATCGAGAATTATGTTGACTATCCAGTTTTAAATTTTAAAAGTTTTTCAAATTTTATTTCAAAATTAAGAGAAAAATCTTACAAGGATCATTTATTTGAAGAATTAAAACTTTTTCGACGATCCCGAATGTGTTTAAATATTCTTGAAAATGAAAATTACAAACTTTGTGATGAAGTTATTAATCAATTTAAAAACATGGAAATTTCTCTTTCAAAAAACAAGAGTTTAATCTCATCTGATTGGGATTCTAAATCTGAACAATCTTACGATTTTCCAGTTTCGCTGCAGTCAACTCCAAAACCAGAAATTAAAAAAAAAATTATTTCAAAAACATTGAATAATCTCAAAGATACAAATGGTTTAGCACAATCTAACTTTCAAGTAGTTGCTACTTTGAAGCCTAATCCATCTAATTGTTTATATATGAAAATTATTTCTTTAGAAATTTTAACCAAAATTCGCTCAAATTTTACACCAGATCCAAATTTTGATCAAATTCAAATGGTCGTTTTTTCAATAACCAAAGAAAATCTAAAAATAATTTAAACTTTTCAAAAAAAACAATTCATTAAATATTATCTATTTAAAAGCTTTTGTAGTAAGACCAAAATGTTTTTTGAAAAATGAAACTTTTGAGTTTAGGGGAACAACTTTAATGATTAATTATGTTCGAACAGAAACAGAATTATTTGTTGAATTAGGCAATCACATTATAAAATTTGACCCTGATGTTTGCTTGGGTTATGTGGTTGATACCTTTTCCTGGGGATATCTCACTCAACGAGCAACTGCTTTGAACATCGATTTCAAATGTTTGTTTTCAAGAATTCACAATCAATATCAATCAAGAGGCAATTTTCCTGGAAAAATAAATTTTGCTCCTCAAATAGTCGGAAGAATAGTTCTCAATGTTTGGCGACTGTTGAGACATGAATTTTCTTTACGTTCATACGAATTTGAAAATGTTTATCATCATATGTTCGGAAAGAGTTTGCCCAAGTATCGACATAAATTTTTGTATGAACTTCAAAAAAACTATTTAATCAAAAACGATCATTTTTCCAAGAGATTAATTTTTGAATATCTACTTATTCGAGTTCTTGGAAACAATCAAATTTTAAAAAATTTAAATTTAATTTGTCGAACATATGAGTTATCTTGTTTGTTTGGTATGCGATTTATTGATGTTATCGATCGAGGTTCACAGTTTCGGGTTGAATCAATGCTGTTCCCGATTTGTAAAATTGAAAATTATTTTCCAATTCGTTTTTCAAAAGATATGGTGGATAAGCAGAAAGCAACGCAATTCATCCCATTGGTTTTTGAACCAACAACTTTGTTCCATCCTGAACCAGTAGCAGTTTTAGATTTTCAATCTCTTTATCCTTCTATTATGATAGCTTTCAATTACTGTTTTAGCACTTGCCTTGGTTGTCTTAATGATATTCCTAAGTAAACTAATTTAATTTATTTTAATTTAATATTTATAAATTTTTTTCAATGTTTTTGATAGAGGGGAATTTCCGTTTGGTTGTTATAAAATTAAACACGAAAAACAAGTTCTGAATAAATTGTTTAATCAAATTCACATTTCGCCTAATGGAATAGCTTTTGTACGGCCTGGTGTTCGCCAAGGACTATTACCTAAGTAAATTTGTGAAATCGTTTTTGAACTATATAATTATATCTACTTTATCTACCAATTCATTAGAATGGTAGAAGATATTTTGAAAACTCGAATAATGGTTAAAACTGAATTGAAAGAAGTGATAAAAAAAATATCAAACTCTTCGTTGTCTACTGAATCAAAAATACAGATGAATAGTCTAAAACGCAAGTTGGATGTATTGCAACTTGGATTAAAACTTATTGCTAATGTTACCTATGGATACACGTCGGCTAATTTTTCTGGACGAATGCCTTGCATGGAAATCGCTGACTCAATTGTCTCTAAAGCTCGTGAAATTTTGGAAGAAGTCATTATTTTTATTAATGATTGGGGAACAAAATCAGGAACTAACGCCAAAGTAATATATGGAGATACTGATTCTGTTTTCATTTCTTTCCCAAATACTTCTTTATCTGATTCGTTTGAAATGACAAACTTTATTTTACAAGAAATTAACAAACGTCAACCTTATCCAATATGCCTTAAATTTGAAAAAATTTATAAACCTTGTTTTATATTGGCTAAAAAAAGATATTGTGGTTATGCTTATGAATCGGCAGAAGGAAAAGCCGTTTTTGATGTCAAAGGAATTGAAACTGTTCGTCGAGACTCATGTCAAGCAGCAAGTGATATATTAGAAAAATGTACCCACATATTATTTCAATCAAATGGTCAATTGAAGCCTATCGAAACATTTCTCAAGTGGAAGTTCAATCAAATTTTGAATAACAAAGTTTCTCTGAAGGATTTTATTTTTGCCAAAGAATTTTCTGGGTTTGAGTTTTATACAAACGCAAGCATTATACCTTCATGCATTATTGCCAGATACAGAATGAGTTTGGATCCTTTGAATCAGCCTAAATTTAAAGAAAGAGTTCCTTATGTTATCATCGAAGGTGCTCCTGAAAAACGAATCGCTGATCTTGTTCGAGATCCTTCTGAATTACTTTCAAACAAATCACTTAAACTGAATCATTTATATTATATAAAACGAGTCTTTATACCACAAATAGCTCGCGTTGTAGAGTCCTTGACAACCGGAGCTCTTGATTATTTGTTTTCTTTGTTTGAAGAAGTGAAAACAGAAAACTCGAAACATAATCTCTCTTCGAATAGAAGCATTTACAATAAAATCAAACCCTTATGTCAATATAATCACAAGAATCAAAAATTTGTTTCCATGATAAAAGAATATCTTTGGATAGTGAGTCATCAACTTAAAGATTTGAAAATAAAATGCTCTAGTTGCTGTGGAGCTGAATTAAATTTAATGATTCATTTCTACAAAAAACATCATTGTGTGGCGATAAATTGTCCTTATTTACAGCGTTATCATCAAACCAAAAATGATTTAAAGATACTGATTATGTTAGATAATACAATTGAAAAAACATCCAAATCTTTAGTCAATGCTTAGCCAAAAAAAACTTGCATGTTTTGGATTGCATCTTCAAAGTTGGAAATCAAAAATATTATTTCATGTATTTTTATTCATTCATTTTAATTTTTTTAGAAATATTGTTATTAAACTATTTATTGCATTGCTTAAAACTCGAGATACTCTTTGAGTGAGATTTTAAAAAATGTTAAAGTTATTTGTAGTAAAAATGATCAACTTTTAAAAAAATACATTTTGGATAAATTTTTGTATAAATTTTTTGGTAATTTTTTTTGTGAAGAACCTAATTTTCCAGAATTTTTTTTCTAGAAATACAGAAAACCATTTATGTTAACAAGTGACATTCATATTCTAAATAATCTTGAAAACGACAATTTCAACACGATAAAAAATAGAGCATTTTCTTTCCTACGAATAATAATTTCATTTAATTGATTTTAATGCTAATAAACAAGCAACCAATGTTTTTTGAAAACCAAATGACGAAAAAAATGACACAAATGCGTCATAAAAATTCTGGAAAATGTTAAATTAGTGAAGATTAAATAATTTTAATTTGATGTCACTAACTGCAGCAAAAAAAAAGACCACTGATCTAAATTCTAGAAAAATTTTCAATTCTAAACACTTGGATGTAAAAAAATTTTCGAAAATTAATAAATAAATCCTTTTACGCCGTTTCACCAATATAATGAATATTTTTGAAAAACTGAATTTTAAAAAAAACTTGCCGGGCATGCAACGCGTTGCAAAGGAAAATTACAGACTAGTGTTGCAGTCTCAACAACAAAAAAAAAGAGGATGGAGGTTAATAACAATAAAAAAAAAGCAAAAATTTGGTCGACGACCCACCACCATCGCAGCCACCACCACTATAGTATATAACGCTTTGTACTACTTGTTCATCTTCTCTATAGTTATATATATGATAGTATTATAATAATAAATAAGGCATTCGCATACAGTGATGGCCAAAAATTTAAGAACACCTTAGATACTTTGCCGGGTAACACTCAGTTTTTTTTTCTTTGACAATCAAGTCAAAATTCATTTAAATTAAAATTTTAAAAAATAACAAATTTGTGCTATGATCTTTATTCGGCAGCACAATCAGGAATTTGGGTCTATTAAACAGTGTAAAGTTTTTGTCATAGACTTTGCCTCGAAACTACTTTAGAACTCAAAAATTCAAAGAATTTTCCAGATTTTTAGCTTTTTCAACTTGAAATATTCGAGATTTTTTTAAAATTCAATAAATTAACATAATCGCTTAATGAACGAATTCTTGCCGACATTCATAAATTCATTATAAAAAACTAAAAATCAAACGATCCAAATATATTCTTTTATATTGACCAAATTCCTAACTGTGTTGCCGAATAAAAATCAAACCACAAAATTGTAATTTTTTAAATTCTTATTTAAATGAACTTAAAAACTGAGTTTTTTCCATCCGGCAAAGTATCTCAAGTATTCCTAAGTTTTTGGCCACCACTGTATATAACTAAATATATGCAGCCAACTGATATACAAGTCCAACTGGCTATAATCTAGAATCGACAGTGTTGTTTATTATGATGATGATCATGCCCACTACGCGCAGTCATCATTGCCTACAGACATGTCGCACACGCTGATCAAGTCTGCCTGCAACGCCATTTCAGAACAAGCAAACATTTCACAAGAAAGTTTTTTTTTTGTTATTGTAAACGCGTTAATGTGGACTAGATGTTTGTTGATTAGATCATCAGCTGGATTCTTATTATTTATCATCCAATGCAGCATAAATCATCAATTTCAATAAAATTTATTGAAATTTTTTAAGAAATTTAAAGACATTTTTTTAAATTCAAAATTTTCATGTGCCAAATTTTTGTCAGATCACAAATTCTGCAACATCAATTCTGTTATGGAAGCCATAGCTAAACATGATTTTAATGCTACCGCTGATGACGAACTTAGTTTTAAACGAGGTGATATTCTCAAGGTAAAGTGATGTTTAATAATTGTTTTGGTCCGAATGAAAACATTTTTTTTCAATTATGTATCAGGTTTTAAACAAAGAAGATGACGCTAATTGGTATCGTGCCGAACTTGATTCGCGAGAAGGTCTTATTCCAAGCAATTATATTGAAATGAAAAAACATGAGTAATTTTTAAAAACTATCATTTTAAAAAATCAGTTTTCTAAAAAATTTTTTTTAAGATGGTACTATGGTCGGATTACTAGAGCGGATGCAGAAAAACTACTTCAAAATAAAAGTGAAGGAGCATTTTTGATTAGAGTTAGCGAAAGTTCACCTGGAGATTTTTCTTTGTCTGTCAAGTGAGTGTGTTTTATAATTTATGGTGGATAATATATTTTGAAATGTTTGCAGATGTCCAGATGGTGTTCAACATTTCAAAGTTTTGAGAGATGGAAATGGAAAGTTTTTTTTATGGGTTGTCAAATTCAACTCTTTGAACGAACTTGTCGAGTATCATAGGTCGGCCTCTGTTAGCCGAAACCAAGATGTGAAGCTTATGGATATGCGACCTGAAGAAGTTGATTAATTTATATTATAATTTAAATTTAATTCAAGCTTTATTTTAGTTTTTAGTTCAAGCAATGTATGATTTTTTCCCACAAGAGCCTGGTGAATTGGAGTTCCGTCGTGGTGACATAATTACTGTTACGGATAGATCTGATCAAAATTGGTGGGAAGGTGAAATTGGCACTCGCAAAGGCTTTTTCCCGGCCACTTATGCAGTGCCTTATCCATCATAAATATTTTTGCATTGATGACTATATTTTTTCTATAATCAACAATTAGTTTTTACAATTGGAACACGATGATCCGAACTCCTGGATTGATTCTTATTTGAATGATCTTTTTTTTACAGCATGCAAAAACGCTTCATTTGTTTTTATTTTATCAAATTATTAATGTAGATACTCATTTAACGCATGTTTATTTAAAATAAAAAATTTTTCAAAACAGATTATCATTAATGTTTATAAACATTATTATTATCACTTTATTTTTTCTCAAATTTAAAGATCGGATTTTTTAGTTTCAACTTTAATACATTCTACTTCAAAAACAAGAGCAGCATTTGGTGGAATGGTTGGTGGAGATCCAGCTGAGCCGTAAGCCAAATCTGGTGGTATAACTAACTTTCTTTTTTCTCCACCGCAAATACCAATCAATCCTTGATCCCAACCAGCAATCACTTGGCCCGTACCCAATGTGAACGTTAGTGGCACTCCTCGTTTATAAGAACTATCGAATTCGGCACCAGTCGAATGAAGAGTTCCCTAAAATATTTGAAAATTAAAAAAACTCCAACAATTGTAAGTTTGTATAAAGACCTTATAATGTATATGTAAAACATCATTTTTGGATGCTTTTTTAGAACAGTTTTCCACTCTCTTTTTTATTCCAATTCGAAGTTTAGTTATTGTTTCGTTTTGTTTATCATTTTCTTGAGAATGTGCACAATGAAAAAACGATATGTAAATGATAATAAAAGTTGCTAAAAATGGCCAGAAAAAGGCTCGAGTACAGATCATTTTTTTTGTAAAAAAAAAAAATTTATACAGATTAGAAAAACCAAAATTAGTTATCACAAAAAATACTCATTACATGACTATAGTATTATCATATAATAAAATAATTTTTTTTATGGAAAAAAAATTGATTGTAAATTTTGAATGCTTTAATGAATAACAAATTAATAAAATATTCGTTAGCTAAGTCGTAAAAGTAAATAAAACAAAAAGTAAACGTTTCCAGTCACAAAATGTTGTTGTATACATATATGTCGGTATTGTATCGAGGGAGAGTAGAGAGTAAAGACAATCGATAGTGTGCTGCAATTTTATAGTTCCTGAATCTTTTTCAAAGATTATTTGACCTAATTTTTTTTAAAACTTGTTTTAGTTTTCAGTGATTCATCGTTGAAAGAGATTAATTACTAATTCTGTTTTATAATTATTATTTTTAATTTAAGCCACTGTGAATACACTGAATTGAAATGTGATTCATCAGAATTATTTATTCAGCAAAAAGCAAAATACAAAATAAAATCGTCTTGATTTGATAAAGTTTAAAGTTTGTTTTTTAACGACGAAAAATTTCATTCAAAACTTATGCGATAATTGAAATACAAAAACAATAAAAAAAAATTACATTTTTATAGCAATATCTTGTCTGAAAAAAAACAATAATTAAAAATTATGATGATTATAAATTATTATCATATGTTTCATAATTCTTTCGGTTCCACAAGGGCATTGTAATCTTCATTGATAAAATTTTTTGCATCGTTTTTTTCAACGCAAGTTTTAAAGTTTTCAATTTCTTTATCTTTTGAAACCGTTTGAAATTTTTCCAATTCTTGAACTCGATATTTAGCGAATTGCAGAGCTTTCAAAATTTTTCTATTTCGATTCTCACATTCTATATTATCGCATATAAACCAATCTTGATTGTAACTATCGTTGCCTTTATTGAATCTTAGAGATTTGGCCATACTCTAATATAACTGGATTAGAATTTTCAATTTGAAAATAAATAAATTCTTACCAAACTTATTAAAGCAAAGCAACCGTCTCTCTCGGTTTTAGCTAAATACTTTCTGAAATATCTAAAATAGATGTGTTCTAAAGCTAGCAGAATTACAGTGAGCAAAATTCCACAACCAAGCAACAAAAAAGCACTCATGAATTGATTGATGTCCAGAGGCTTGCTCATGTTCCGCTCATCTTTCTGAGATTTGCAAGAACCTCAAATGAATATAAAATTAAAAACAAAAAAGTTTTATGAAAAAAAAACCTTGAAACCAAAATTGACGCAAACGTTCTAGATTTCCATTTTCTCTATATTCAATCATTTTTTTGTTGAATCTGTCCAAGTATTTAGAGTTTTTCGGTAAAGCGAATCCATAACCAGTCATAGCGTACCAACTTCCAACAGTCAACAATCCACATTCATTATCTTCTCTGGAATATTGTAAATATATTTACAATTTTATTTTCATTTTTAGTTACCCAACAAGATGATCGAGAACCACTGCATCATATATAAAAGCATCTAGTTCTCTGTGTGAGATTGGTATATGAGCAAAACTTTTCAAAACAATCAATAAGAATCGAACCCTTTTTTTACAGCAAAAACACCATCTTTGCTAGTGGAACGATTGTATTTTGACATATAATGATGCATTTTAGGTTTGTTTCTTTTCAATACGGCTTCCGTGTTTCCATAAGGTATTGTTCCAAATTTTAAGGGAGGATCGCTCATAAAAGGATGAGCAAGTTTTTTGTCTTCGATACCTGTAAAATCATGATATTCTTCTCGTGTTATCATGAAAGCTGCCAAATTAGCTATACAGTTTTCAAAAATGTTTTAAAAACTTGTCTTGACAAAAAAAATTCAATTTACCGGTATAAATTGCCAAAAAAACAACAGCAAAAGTTGCCCATGTGTTCGCCATGAACCTGATATAATAAAATAATTTCCTATCGAAAAAAAAGTTTTTTCACCTGGCCGTATAGCCTTTAGGACAATCCACTGGAACTGCAGCTCCAAACAATATAGCCCATACAAGCCAATAGGTTCGAAACAACGAAAATTTATGATCTTGCAAAAAAAAAAAAAATTGATAGAATTTTAAATATTAATCAAGCGAAAACCTTGAGGAGGAGTTATTTTCATATCGTAACCAGAAGGACTTAGCCATTCGAAAATAAATATTGCAAATGCGGCAACTTGTATGCTTATCAATAAAATCATGACCCATGAAATCACGTCAAACGGTTCTTAAGAAATAAAACTTTAAAACTGTATTTAGTGCTTTTACCTACCAAGGAAAGCTTTAGGTGAAATTATTCCTGTTCTTTTTGCTACAGCTATGCCGATTCCCGTTTCCAAAAATGGTACAGTGAAATCAACATAAGCTTGACGATCGGAATTTATTTTTATTGATGTAACTACAATATCAGATTTGTGAGTGAGCAAGTCAGCAATTAAACCATTCCAAATTCCATTCTATTATTGAATAAAAAACAAAACTCAAATCCAAGTTGATTTCATTTTTTTAATACATTTAAAATACCCCAAGCACCATCTTCAACTCTTATCATTTCGTATGTAAATTTGAGATCATTAGCAAAGTTTTGAAGTAAGTCTACACAGAATCCAGCGCAACATCCATTTATAAAACTAAAGAAAAAATATTAAAATTTTATTCGAAATTCGGAATTTTAAGTTTTATACACCAACTTTGATTTCGAAATATATTTGCATGGCACGGCTCGACTAACTCGACATTCGCCAGTTTCATTATCAGGCGGAACAAAGTTTATAAATGGTGGTTCTTCTAACCAGCTTACTTTTAAACTAAACTATTTTTTATTTTTAAATAAGTTTCTCTTTTTGTTTCCAACAAACTTTTTCTGGTAAGCCCAGAGGTGGAACTGGAGAGTTTCCGGGCCAAGTAATATCTAAAAAAATTGATTTATTTTTTTAAAATTCACTTTATAATTAGAAACCTTTTATTTCGATGCCTTCTTCGGTCCAAGTTCCTATCTAAAAAAAAATAATCTAATTTAATTTTAATGAACAAATTAAAAGATACTTTATCCCATATAGCTTCGTTATTCAAGTTCATTATATCAAACTCCACATATTTCAGGGTTCCATCAAAATTAAACTCAACAGGTGGTTTTCCTAATTTGCTTTTGATAGTGACATTTTGCAAATGACTAGTTAATTTTAGAATAAAATTCAAATTCAGGAAATGGTTTAAAACAAATAATGATAATGTACTTGAACAATTCTTCTCCAGCTGCCCATATTTCGTTTTCTGATGAATTACAACTAATATCACTATTTAAATTGACAATATTGTTATTGTTAACCATTAATTCCAAACCATAACCAAAAATCATAACTGCTCTATCGATTTCTTCCAATAGTTTTTCATGAGTTGTGTTGAAATGAATTCCTTAATTTAAAATTTTATTTCAAAAACTGAAAAATTATTTTATGGCAAAAAATACCAAGCATTCCGAGGGGAAATTCTCCCGGAGAGTATCCAGATCCTAAACTCAAAGCACTTTGCGTGACTATCCACATATAGTTTTTTGTAGTCATATTGAGGTTGTTGGCAGCTGCTAAAATTTCTTGAGCTTCGCGCTTAGTAGAGTAAAGTAGAAAAACTCGAGCTTCACTAAAAGACAATGGTCGAAGTTCTTCCAATAATTCTTTATTTTGTTTTTTAATTGTCAATATATCTAGAATGTTGAATCTATTCAAATAATAAAATTGATGTAAATAACATTGAAAGCAGTAATTTCTTACGTGAAATCATCAATGGACAATATTTGTTCGCGAACAGCTCGAATAAAATGATCGTAGCCTATTCAAAAAATAAAAGTTTGAAAACTATTGATAAAACACAAACTATTAAATTAGTTTTTAAAAAACCATTTATTTTGCTAGTGATAATTGAGAAAGTGTGCCACGAATATCTTTTTAAAATGCTTAACATTGCTTTTGCTTGGTGTTCCATTGATGGTGCCAACTGTAAAATTCGAGAATTTTTTGGCTTGAAATAAAAATGCAAATAAATAAAATTTATTCTTCAATATTTTTTTTTGTCTTTACTTGATCTAAGCCAATATTATCGACGTTCCAAGCAATCACTGGTATTCCTAAATAACTAGTCAGCTGAAGTAAATATTGTGCAGAAGCGGCATTACTACCCCAAATCTCTGAATTGGTCATATATAAAATAGTCGAAACATTTTTCACTAACAATTGATTGCAAATGCTGTTTAATATTTCTGTTGGATTAGGATCCAGTTGCAATGGAACGACTTGAGCTTGAGTGATTTGATAATATTGAGTAAACTTGAATTTTTCTTGACGGTTTTTGCTTTTCATCAAACTTTCAACTGAATCTTGAAGGCGCTAAACAATTAGTATTTGAGTTTTAAAATTTGAGAAAAATTGAAACTGTTAAAAAAAACCTTGTAATATTGTCGTTGTCTAGTAATAAGCGAAGTTTTAGGAAGTATAGCACCAAAAGTTATTTTCTGAGCGTTTTTATCTTTATTTTTTACGTTTGATATTGATGACTTTGAATGGCCAATTTGAATCAGATAAACAAAATCAAGCAAAAAACAGCAAATAAAACAATGATAAAAAATTGAAACCATTTCGAATTGATGAGACCAACTAAAACTGAACTAGATTAAGCAGGTTTAAAACTTGAAGTATATTTATTTTCAATTCCATATTATATTTTTTTATTATTTAAGAATATTCTTGATTGTCAAAAAATTCGTAAAAATAAAGGACCCAAAACTCAATGAAAGAACTCAAAGATGCTATGAAACAACAAACTCATCTTTTCTGTGCGCCTGTGCTTTCTGGATCTTTGTTAGGAATTATATATCGAAACATTTTAATTTAAAATTTTCATCTTATAATAAATTTTTTCAAAAAAAAAACCAACAATTTGAGTTATAAATTGATATTCAAAGAATCTGTTAAATATTGTTTAATTAAATCTTTTAATAAAAATTATTTTATTAGAAATTTTGATTTGAAAAAAAATTCAAATAAAAAGTTTAGAAACGCCATCTAGTGCTGATTAGAAAATTAGATTTAGAAAAACACGGATTTTTGTTTTTGGGCACCTGTTTATTTGTGTTCAAATGCTTTATCGTAATTTTCTGGACAAAAAAATACCAATTAATCTATTATTTTCAAATAAAATTTATAATAGAGCCATGAGTTTTGAAGCCACTAAAAGTAAATTTTTGTTTTTTTTTTCTTTTTTTTATATTGGTTTATTTGTTTTCAGATAAATTTTTGTCAATGAATGAAAAAGAGAAACGCTCTCATTATAAATGTTCTAATTATGTCACATTGGATTTGATTTCAAGATGGTCAAATGAGACGCCTATCAAAGTAGATACTTTTATAAAAGTTGATTCTACCATAAATGAAAAAGTGTCGATTTTCAAAGGTGACATTACTTGTTTAGAAATTTCTGCTATTGTCAACGCTGCCAATGAAAGATTAGGGGGAGGTGGTGGAGGTGAATATTATTGAAAATTTTTTCAGATTAAACTTTTTCGATCTGATTTATGACTCTCATCAATTTTTCTGAGATTTATAAATTTTGATTTTTTAAATGTAGTCGACGGTTCAATTCATAGAGCTGCTGGTCACGAAGATCTTCAAGCTGAATGTCGAAGTTTGAACGGTTGTAAAACGGGTTTTTGTAAAATAACTGGTGGATATAGATTACCAGCTAAATGCAAGTGCTTATCTCTGTTAAATCAATTTTAAAAAATATTAATTTAGATATCATTCATTGTGTTGGCCCGGTAGGTGAAAAACCAGAACTTTTATCTAGTTGCTATAAAAATGCGCTAGATTTAATTGTTGCTAATCGACTGAGAAGCATCGCGTTTCCATGCATTTCTACTGGAGTTTATGGTTATCCAAATGAAAGTGCTGCTAATGTCGCACTTAAGCAAGTTCGTGAGTGGCTCGAAATCAAATCTAATGCCGATTCAATCGATCGAATCATTTTTTGTTTGTTTCTCAATCAAGATATTGAAATTTATAATCGTCTGATGCATAAATATTTTCCACTAAAGGTTTATTAAACTTTTTTATAATATCAGATTAATTCAAACTAAACTTTACAATAATTTTAAATTTTTATGCGCTTAAAATTTCATTAATTTGTACAGCTTAATTTTAAGAAAACCATTTGCTCAGGCGAAACTAATAAGTTTACAGAAATTGAACAAGTTAGCTCAATTGAAGGTCATTTTTTAAAAAAACATTAAAAAAATCTTATTCGTGTTTTAAAAATTTGAACTTAAAATAAAAAGCTTTAACCACAACCGATGTTTTCAAAGAAAACTTTGAATTTAAAAACTACTATTTTTAATTAATTTTGAAAAAAAATTGAAATTTCAAAAATTTCATTTTGAAATACATTTTTTACGGCTATTTATAGAAATCACCGATAGAAGGCCTTGATCACTTATTTACATTTTTTTTCTTATTCATTTTTAGTCAACCTGTTGTATTAAAAATTTGTTTATTATATGATTTTCGAAGGCAATAATTTTTGTTAATGTTTTTAATTCTAAAAAAAACAAAAATTGAATCTTAGCTCGAAAAAATTATGCTTGTTTTCTGAAATTATTTTTTGAGGTAAGCTTTTTTCATTTTTATTCTTTCCTTGTTTCAATTGAAATAGATCAATGTTTCCATTGTTGAGTTTTCAATTTGAGATAAATAAGTTTTTAAAAATTACGATCACTCAAAATAAGCTATCCAGATATGTCTCAAATTTTTTAGTTTTTTATAGTTGAGGAAGCTCTTCTTTAAAAGAGGAGGTTTTCCCAAAGTTATCAGACTTGTTATCAATTAGCGATTGTTTTAATATTTCATTACTTTTACAACTGAAAAATTTGATAAAGGGTGTATCAACAAATCAAGTTTTTCAACTAAGTCAACTTTAAATTAACAAGATTATTGAGTTATTTTTTGATTGAAAAATTTTGATTCATGCTATGTAGTGCAGATAAATGCAATTTAGAAAAAAGGTTTTGAATTCAGGTCAAAATTTTTAGCATTTGTTGAGAAAATATAAAAAAATACGCTTTTGGTTCATTTATCTTATCTCTGGTCTCAATAAGAAAAAACGTCCGTTTTAAAAGAATCATAAAAGTTCTTCAAGAGTTTATTTAATATTTATTTCATAAAGTTTTTTCACATCATCCCAAATTTCGCTTATTTCGCAAAAAAACTATTTCATTTGTTTTCATTAAATTTAGTTACGAAAATTTTTTTCTTTAATGCCAAAATGCAAACAGATTTGGAAAATACTCATTCTTATACTCTTTCTGATCCTATAGGATAATACCCAAGATAAACTGAAATCGATAAAGTTTTTTGAGCTTTGCTAATCTAGAATTTATTATCAACTCTTGTATAAGATTTTTTTTTAAATTGCAATAATATAAAATCATTGAGATCTTTCAATTGTAAAATTGTTAAATTAATTAATCAACACCAATATCGGCATTAATAAATATAAAATTGAATTTTGTTATCTGTGTTTTGTTTTTTTTAATTTTAATTTATTTTCAATGTTTTTTTTATTTATATTTTTTTTAAACAGTTTTTTTTCATTTTGTACTGTTTAATTTTTTATAGTTTTAAATTTAAATCACTGTGATTGAAACTTCTGTTCAAATTTGACACCATGGATCGGGATCTTGTCAACGTTATCATGTTAGGCCTTTCTTTCATGTTTCTGTTTACATCTTTTCAAACTGGTGGTTTTATTCAAGTTAGCTTCAATAAGTGTTTTAGTATTTAATCAAGTTTTACAGGGTCCCATGATCGACAGCATCAATAAAGAATATAAAGATAAAGGAAAAGAATATGGTGCCAATACTTTTATCAGCATGTGTATAATTTATTTTATCTTATCTCTGTCAAATTGGATAGCTCCAGCACTTGTTAAATACTTAGGTCCTAGAATATCTATGATTGTTTCTGGTGTGACTTATATGTAAGCCTTGAATTGAAAATTTTCTAAAATTTTTTAAATTTTATTTTTTTTAGAATCTTTATAATAAATTTTCTATGGCCTCAAGCTTGGCTTCTTTATGTTGTTTCAGCGATCGTTGGTTTCGGAGCAGCTAGTAAAAAATTATTAATGCTAATCCATTGAATTATATGCCACTTTTGTTTTCAGTAATATGGACTGCTCAAGGTTATTATTTAACCATTTGTTCTGATGATGATACTATTGCTCGAAACAGTGGTCTTTTTTGGACCTTATTACAATTCAGCTTACTTTTTGGAAACATTTTCGTTTTTGTTTACTTCAAAGATATAAAAGGAGCTGACATTCCTTCATCTAATCGTATAATAACTTACATCGTTTTGGCTATTGTAGGTTCTATTGGAATAGGCCTAATGTTTTTTTTGGGTAAACCTAAAAAACAAAACGAAGCGTCCAGTGAAAACAACTCTGTCAAAATTATTGATTCAATGAGTTAAGTTTTTTTTTCATTTTTTTTTTTTTTTTTTTGAAACTTTTTTATCATGGATTTTTTTCAATTACAGAACAATCTTTCAGACTAATGACAACAAGGCAAATGTCTTTACTATGTGTTACATTTTGGTACACTGGTTTGCTTTTCAAATCAACTTTATTCTTTTATTATTTTACTTTTTTAAATTAAGGTATCGAACTTGGGTTTTTTAGTGGAGTTTACACAACTGCTATGGGAAGAATTGACAGTTTAGATAAAGCTTCTGGCAATGCAAAAAAATATGTTGGTTTAGCTGGTATGCTAATTGGAGTTGGCGAAATTGTCGGTGGCTTTGTTTTTGGAATTTTAAGTTCTAAGACTAATCGTTGGGGCGAGATCCTGTTGTGATAGCTGGATTCTTTTTTCACATGATAGCTTTTTTCTTAATTTTCTTGAATTTTCCGCCTGATTCAACAATTCATGATAAAGTAGTTGATAGTGCTTATATTGAACCAAGGTTTGTACAATTTTTTTTTTATAAAAAAATTAATGTTCCTTTTTTAGTCTTTTTATCGCTTTGATTTGCAGTTTTTTGCTTGGTTTAGCTGATGCATGTTACAACACTCAGTGTTATTCTATATTAGGCTCACTGTACGCAGATAACAGTGCTCCAGCTTTTGCCTTATTCAAATTTTTTCAATCTTTTGCATCAGCTTGTGCCTTTTTTTATGCATCCAAAGCAAATTTATATGTGCAATTGGGATTATTGGCAGTATTTGCATCTATCGGTACCGTGACGTTTGTCCTAGTTGAATGGAAACTTCGAAAAGAACAAATCGATAATGATCGTAGACATCAAAATTGAAAAAAATTCATATCTTGTAAAAAATTTCAATTTATTTTCAAAAAATTCTAATAATAAAACTATTATAGAATTTAATATTTAACAACTTTTTATCAGAAATTTTTTTTTAGAAATCTTTTTCTTTCACAGTTTTACTCTTCTAAAATTATTATCAATTTATGGTAACATGTCGAAAATTTTACATAAAATTATTTTTCGAAATTTTCAACTATCAATAAGTTGAAAATCATCTCTAACGATTTTTTCAACTTTAACTGGATCCATATATTGGACGATAGAAAAAATTAATATTTGGTTTTTTAATATATTCAAAAGAGGGCGTTGTTTAAAATGAAGTAAAGGACATTTGTTTTGCTGGATTTTTGTCATCTAAAATATTAATTGAGAAATGTATAATCGAGATATTAGCAAGCCTTTGCAGCTTCTTAGAACCATACTTCTAGGAGTAAATTGAATTTTAAATTTCTAGTTATTTCATTTATACTTTTTCTATTTCATAGCGTACCTGGAACAATCAAAACCGTTTTCAAGATCAGCTTTCCATGAGGTTAGTCGACTCTTATTAATTTTATTTACATAAAAATTTAACCTAAGGCCTTATCCAAAACCGGATTTCAACACTGGATCTGCTCATAAAGCATCAGATAATTATTATTTTTCTCGAGATGCTCGACGCGCTGTTTTACCTTCACAAGAAATCTTAACAAAACAAATTGATGATGGTTCAAAATCAGCAGAAAACCTTATCAAAAAAGCACCAACTCCTGGAAAGGCACTTAAAATTTGATATTTGTTTTAAAAATGTAAATTTTTTTTATTATAAAAATCTATAAATTAGAATAAACAGATAACAAAATAGGATTATTATTTTTTGTTAAAAAAAAATTAATCTTCAATGTCTCCATTTGAGTTTCCGATTGTCAAAGAGCAAACATCATTAATGATACTTTCAGCTACTTTCCAAGCATCATCTTCGTTATTTTTGCTTTCAGTAGAAGTGTTGAAAGATAGTTTTTTAAATATTTGAGTCAATTTAGTATCGTTTTTTATTTTTGGTTCTGGTTCTAATGAACTTTTCATTCGACCATATTTATCGATGTGAGTGAATTGTAATTGACCTTTTAAATTTCTCTCCCAAAGTTCATGTTCAAAAGTTTCTGTATTTTCAGTGGTTTTTGGCAAATGGGGATTACTAATTTGATTTTTAGTTAGTGGATCTTGTGTCTTTGTTATCGTATCAGTGTTCAATTTGGCTAAACATATTTTGAGATACTCATCGAAATGATTGCTGAGTAAAAATTGTGGAAAATATGTTTGAGAAAAATACTGAAGTAAAATAAAGGCTGCTTGATCAAAAATTTGACTATCAAAATTGTCTTGATCATTTAATTTATTAGATTCGATTGAAATTTTATCGCTAAACCTCAAAAAACTTGACGATTTAACAGAGAAAAATCTATTAAACATTGAAAGCGCATCTGAATACTGGCACGAGTATGTTTTGTAATTTCTAAACATGATTAGAAAATCAACATAATTTTTCATTCCTTCGGAGTTCATAAAGTCTAAGAAAGCAGATGCTATAGGTGTTTCTGAAAATAAAATATCTGAAAAAGTAAGATTGTCACTGGTCAATATTTCAGTTTCAAATTTGAGAAAATAGTTTGATCTTAAAAAACTTTCATAATACTTCGTTTTGATTTCAGTAAATAAAGCATTCCAAAAAGTTTTGAAAATTTTGAAAAATTTAAAATCAATTTCATTAGAGTTGGAATTCTCGAAAAAAGAATCTATTTGACTGCAATCTTTTTGACTGATATAAATAAAATCGTTGTTTATGTCTTTAAAAAATTGCTCATACAAAAGTAGAAAATCTTTTAGAAATAGTTTATAATGACTTATTTTATCTTCGTCAAAATTTTTCGTAGTGACATCTAAAGTTTCGTCATTAAAGTTGCTGAAATTGTTTTCTAAAAATTTCATCAAACAATTGGCTTGAAGAAAAGATTTGATTAAACTTTTAGTGTGAAAACCCAGAAATTCCATGTATTGAACAAAATAACAAAAAATTTGATTTTCAACGAGTAAACATTTTTCAAAAGAACTAGACAAACATGAATCAAGTGAAATTTTCAGATCAGGATTAAACATTGATTCTGCTAAAATCATTTGATGGGAAGCTTTCATATTTCGATGTGAATGGATTCCATTAATTTGAGACAAAGATGTGTTTTTTGAATTATTTTGATTTGATATATAATGACCAGTTTTTAACGGGGAGTTTTTCAAATCAAATCCAAAACTTTTATTTGAACTGAGTTTTGGTTGATGAACAGTTTGACTGATCTTTTCATTGTTTCCTTCTGATTATGAAGATTAATTTTAGACTACTTTTATTAACTTAAACATACCAATTAAATTTTTCAAAATAGATGGAAAAGGCATTTTAAATGACAATCACAATTTTTAGTACATCATGAGTATATAAACACAAAATAAATTTAACTTTATTGTACACTATGTAAACATTAAAAAACGTCATTTTTGAACGATATAAATTGAGAGTTTGACAGAAAAAAATACAAGAGAAAAAATTTAAAAAAAGTTTTGTCTGCACACTTCAGGATCATTTGGATTGTAAAAATGATTTTCGTTGAGAATATTAAATAAAATAGCAAAACCCATTAAAAGTATGTAGATAACTAAAGAAAACCATCCTAAAATGATCTCCCATCTTTTGGCCTTAAGATTACGCAAAACGTTTACACCAACGAAAAATCCTACCAATGCGCCAGCAAAATGAGCTGAATAACTAACGTGATTTTTTTGATTTTTGTAACGACCGTAAATAGCAACACTAACATCTGTTCCAACAAACAAAATAATGGCTAATAACCGGACCCAATTGAATTCCATTTCGCTCCAATTCTATAAAAACCAATTTGACTTAAAAAAATTCAAACTTGAATGAATATTTACAATAAAAACACTAGCCAGATGAGCGCTCAAAAGGGCGTAAACACCACCTGAAGCGCCTGCCAAAAACGTGTAAGGATCAGTAATCGATGAGGCTAAAGATCCAGCGATCACTCCGGTGATGTAAACAATACCAACACGCCACCATTTGTGTACCATTTCCAGTGGAATACCGAGAAACAATTGAATTAGAATGTTGCTGAAAATGTGATAAAAACCAGCATGTATGAATATATAGGTGAAAAAGCGCCATGCTTCAAATCGTCGGCAAGGGTTGTAAATAAGTTCACTCTTCCAAGGTACAGGCCCAGAGGCAGAAATTTCTTTCAAAATGATGCAATAATAAATAAAAATTGCAATTTCTAAAACACTGATAATTAAAATAAAAATCGGCGGTGGCACACAGTTGTATTCATCCAAGTATTTTCGGATCACTGATGTTCTTTGAGATTTAGGAACAACAGCAAAAGCCGCATATCTGACCAATCGATGAAGTCTAGGTTTTTGTGTACCTAATTCAGAACTATTAATCTAAATAAAAAATATGCATTATTTAGTGCTAATAAAGTTTTAAAGTGCATTACCAATTTTAAAAATTGTCCATAATCTATTGAATCGTTTTCGTTTTCTGGTTTTATCAATTCTTCCAAAATTTCAGTAGATATATCTTCACTTAGATGACAATTGCTCTCTTGTAAAATTTTTTTTAAATCTCCAAGTTTAATTTTACCGTTTTTATTATAATCATATCGATCAAAAACGGGTTTCCAAATCTTTAACCAAATTATTTTTGAAATATCAAATAGATATCATAAATTTAAACATAAAAAAAGCTTACCCTATCCATTTGAAGCATGACATTTTCAATTTTATTATTGGCCATGCTGATATTTTCAAAACTAATTTATAACCAAGACTAAAAGAATTTGGACAGAAAAACTCAACATAATAATAAAGAAAATTTTTTAAACATCAAAAATTTTTTGGCTTTTGCTGCAATCGATTACCATGGAAATATGTGTAATAATGATGAGAAAAAAACCAATACTGATTAAAAACAAAAATATCTGTTAAAAAGTTCCTTAAGGGAGTGTTTTTAAATTCATTGAAAAGAATCAACGTAACTAGCTAAGCAACATAGTGGCAGCCTCTACTCAATCATTCGTTTCTTTGTTCAAAAAACTAGTCCTGCACCCTTGTTGGTTCGAATGTTGTGCATTGTTGTTTGAAAGTCATTATTAGGTGACATATATTATCATGGATAACTTGTCACCGTTTCAAATGGCTGCAATACTCAAATATTTAATGACAAATTATAAATGGAAATAATGGTAATTTTTATTTAATGAATTTTTCCCCCTCAAATTTAATTTCGATTTTAAAATTCAAATTTATTTACCAAACATTTATTTTGAAAATAAGATTAAGAATAAATAATTTAATATAAAAGCTTTTTACATAAAATAATCAAGCTTTGGTATTTATGATGATGAGTCATATGTTGTAAAACGCAGTTTTTGAACAAATCAGTTGTTTTGTTATGCTATATTTTTTTTGTCATACTCAAACAAGAAAAAAAAATTTCCTTCGTATTTTTTTGCTTATCTTATAATCAAATTTTTAAAATTGTTTTTTTTAAAACTTTAAGGTCGTTTGTGTAATTAAGAAATTTCAATTAAAATGTTTAAAACTTCTCCAGCTTTTGACAAAATACTCGGTATTCTTTCATTCTTGAGATTCTGATAATTTTATTTTTTTATAAATTTTAGACAAAGCAACGAGTCTTTCCAACGTTTTAGAACCCGATTGGACTAGTATTTTGCAAATATGCGATTTAATTAGGCAAAATGATATTCAGTGAGCTGAATTTTTTTTATATTTTATTCTTGATTATATAAAGTTTTTGTTTTCAAGACCAAAATATGCTTTGGTTTCCATCAAAAAAAAATTGAGCGCTACTAATCCAAACATACAATTAATGGCTCTTCAGGTATTTATTTCATCATTAGTTTTTTTATTTAAACATTAAATAGGTTCTAGAATCATGTGTAAAAAACTGTGGAGCACAATTTCATAATGAATTAGCTAGTAAAGAGTTCATGGAAGATTTCCATTCTGTTTTAAAGAGCTCATCAGATACAAAAGTCAAAAATGAAATGATTCGATTAATTCAAGCTTGGGCTCATGCATTTCGAAATGAAAACTCATTTAAAGCTATTCAAGACGAAATTAAGTTGCTTAAATTAGAGGGAGTTCAATTTCCTGTTTTCAAAGAGACTGACGCCATGTTTGCTTCGGATACAGCTCCCGAGTGGTCTGATGGAGAATGTTGCCATCGATGTCGACTTCAATTTACAATGATTGCACGTAAGCATCATTGCCGTAGTTGTGGTCAAGTATTTTGCGCAAAATGTTCTTCAAAAACTTCAACAATTCCTAAATTTGGTATTGAAAAAGAAGTTCGTGTTTGTGATGTTTGTTTTGAAAAAATAAACAGCAAAAAACCTGATCTCACTGAAAAAAAATCCATAGCTAATGATGAAACAAAACTGAAAGTTTCTACGAATACCCTCAATTCTAAAACGAAAACAGATCAAGAAATTCAAGAAGAAGAAGAGCTGCAACTTGCTTTGGCTTTATCAAAAAGTGAAGCTGAAACTAGAGAGTATGAAAAATTGCGTCATTCTTCTCAATTTAAACAAAAATCTACGGCTGCAAATTCAGGCTTGAATAACCATTCAACTTCGAAACATAAAAAAGGCTCAAAATCAAATAAATCTACTTCGAAATCAGCAAAAAAAGTTCTGAAAGAAGAGAACCATGAAGATCCTGAATTAGCTCGTTATCTAAATAGAGAGTATTGGGAACAAAAAGCTAATACCTTCAGTGATTATGAAAATGCACCATCACCCAGTGCTCCTCAACCAATGACAACCATATCTAAATCATCTGAAACTTTTGATATAACGACTATCAAAGAAAAACTGACTCAATCTCCAAATTCAGAACAAGAAAAGGAGTTACTTGTTTTCACTAATAATTTACGTTCAACTATTGAAATTTTTGTTAATCGACTAAATTCCAATAAACTTCGAGGCAGACCAATCACAAACGACACTGGAGTGCAATCATTATTTTTGAATTTAACCAACATGCATTCGCAGTTGATTATGTATATGCAACAAACAAGTGAAGCCAGGACTAATTGCGAGCGCTTACAGGATAAAATTAGTCAAATAAGAGATGCTCGAGCAGCTTTAGATGCCTTACGAGAGGAACATCGTGATCAAATACGTAGAGCAGCTGAAGAAGCAGAGCGCATTCGTCAACAGCAAATGGCACAGAAACTTGAGATTATGAGAAAACAAAAACAAGAATATTTGCAATATCAACGGGAAGTTGCTATTCAACGAATGCAGGAACAAGAAAGAGAACTCATGCTACGAACTGAACAATTAAAATTTGGTGCTATAAACAATAATCATTGGAGCAACACTATGCCTCCAGTCAATTATAACGTGCCAAATTTACATTCGAATTATTATTTACCAAGTTCAAATCTTACTGGATCTGTTATTAATCAGCAACAACCACAATCAATGATGGCTAATTCAACTAGCCAACAGCAAATTTTGAATGGCTCGCAACTTCAATCAATTCCATCGAACATTGCTGTTACTCAAATGGTTCCTTCAGTTAATCAGCTTATGCATCAGTCTCAAATGCTACCTTCCCAGCAATATGTTCTGAATGGTGGTTTGCCTACAGCTCCTCAAATATACATGCAACCTAATCAATTTGCACAAGAGTCGCATCCCACTCAATTTGTTGGAGCGAATCCTCAAGAAAATGTTCAGAATCCGGATGTTAAAGAAGAACTTTTGATCAACTTTGATTAATTTTTTGAAATTTATTGATTTTATGATTCATTTTATACTCTCTAATAATATTATAAAAGTTTATTTAAAAAGTTTCTAAAACAAGTTTTCAAAAAATAGAATTTAATTTTTTTTTTTAAATACTTGAAAATTCATTTTTCAAAAATTCTTTTATGAAGTCATCTAGAAACTTAATTTCAATTAATAATAATTTTAATATCAATTAATGCAATTTTTGACAGCAGATTTTTTTTCGATAAGATGGTCAAAAAGTTGTTTGTTGTTGGAATTTTTTCCTTTACTGGTGCAAATTGAGTTTTTCATTATCATTTAAAGCAGTAGTTTTTTTAAAGATTCTGTTTGATAGTTTTTTAAAATTTTTTCCCACAAAAGCTGGCCAAGATTTGAATTTTGAGTTTATCAGTTTGTTGAGAAAGTCATTTCGGTTTTTTCAACCAAAAACTTATATTATTTTTTCAAGATCAACTTCATTTTTAAATTTCATTATCATATTTTGAGCTTTGACATAATTAAACTTGCTTATAAAAAAATTGATTTATATTCTGTTAGTTGGTTTCAATAACCTTTTTGAATATTTTTGTATGTAAGAAAAAACAGCATTTGAGATATTTATATTTTATATATAAAAAAGAAAAAAGGTTGTTAAAGTATAAAAAAACTATCGAACATGTTGAATGAATTGCCAGTGCCAAAACTAATTTACAAAATTTCTGGAAATTCTATTCTCGAAAATATATTCTGTTTAATGTTTTTGGAACGTTTTTTGATGCTCCTGAAGAAATATTAATCATTTATTGATTCAAACAATTAAATTATAACTTGTGAGATTGCTGAGAAACTTTTTATCAGTTTGTTTGTCTATAAACTTGTTATAAAAACATCGTTTTTCATTTATGTTAAAAATATATTTTTCCAAACGAATAGATTAAAAGTGATTTTTAACGATTCGAACAATATTTATTTGCTGTTCAAAATGCAATGAATTAATGAAATTAACGTTTTAGAAAAATTGAACTTGCTGATAAATGCTTGCTTGAGTTAAATTAATTAATAAATTTTAAGGCAAAAAAGTTATATTTATTATCAATGAATTTTTTCAATAAAAAACAATATAAAAATATAAATACTTTTAAAAATTAAAAAATTAATTTTTTTTTTCAACAATCAAGTTTTTCATTAATTAGAGAAGCAATTGTATCGGTGTTGTCGATAAGGAATGTTTCATGATTTCCAAAAAGAATATGTACACTAGTTTTGCCAGTTATTATCTAAAAAAAATAAATTCAGTTTCAATATATTTATTATAAGTAATACCTGAGAAACTCCGTAGTCATCTGCTAAGTTTTGAATATTATGGAGGAGCATTTCTTTAGCTCTAATTAACAAAATGTCACCCTCAAATTTTTGGCTAATTTTATAGTCAAGAATCATAAATGCTTTCGAAATAAAATTTTCAGCTGCAATAGCAATATCTTCTACACTGAATTGTGACATTCCATGTTCTATCAAAATTTGAGCGGCCTGTTCTAAACGATGCCTTTTACTATTAGCTGAAAGGAAACTCTTTTTAACTTTTGAATAGTCAATTGGAACTTTCTGAATCAAAAATGTAAGCAGTCCTTCAACAAATTTAGAATCTGGATCGTTTGCTGTTAAAGTCCCTAGTAGGTAATTTTCAATCATAAGAGAAAGATAAATTGGCGAAGCGTCCAAAAAAGTTAAAGTTACTTTTGAGTTATTTTCTGCTTGCAACTGAAGCGCCATATCAAAAGAAAGAACCGATCCAAAAGAATAACCAATCAAATCAATTGATGAATTTTCAGGTGAGATTTTTTTAATTAAGTTGACAAAATATTGGCTAGCATCTTTCATCAGAGTTATATTTTTCAAATCAGAAATCCAATTGAGTCCAATCACTGGTCTATGAATTTTTTTCGCTATAGCATCGAGAAGATTGAATGCACCTTCAATGGGTGGTAATAAAAATATTGGACGACCTTGTTTGACATTATTTAGCTTAATAAAAGGCTCAGTCGGCAAATATATTTTCGGTATTGACAACTTCAACTTTTCATTTAAAACACTTTTATCTATTGATTTTTGCCCAGTCAACTGTTCAATATTTTTTAAAAGTCAGTGAACGGAGCTCTAGCATTGATAAAATGATCTCGTAGTCACGTTCTAGTGTTTGTTTCACCTCGACACCCATTAACGAATCCATTCCAAGCTCAGAAAGAGAACTAATAGAAGGTAAATTTTCATAATCCTTTATTCCTAAAATGTGGGCAATAGTTTTAAGCAAATTTTGCTTTTTTTTTTAGTGATCCACCATCTGTTGAACAACGTTCAGCGCGAACAAGAGAACAACAAACGGGTTGTGAAGATTGAAGCATTTGATCTAGCACAGCAAAACAAGACGGCATTCGTTGAGGAACTGTGTTACCAATAACGACTTCGTTATTTTTCATGTTTTCAAAAACAATTCCTACATCTCCTATTGCTCCCCATTGAATCGCTAAACCATGAAAACCAGATTGACGACGAAGTTCGCAAACGCGCTCCATTGAAGAATTTGCAAAACCGTAGTTAGTTTGACCAGCATTGCCACGGCCACAGCTAACCGAAGAAAATGCCACAAAATAATCTAGCTCAGGACAGAGCGTGCGGCTTAAAAAGTCTAAATTTTGATTTCCTGAAACTTTTATAGAACAAACTTTTTCAAACGAGTCGGGTGTTTGATTTTCAAAAAATCCATCGCTGAGAACCATTGCCAAGTTGAAAATTCCTCCAACTGGTCCAAAAGAAGAAGCTTCTTTAATTAGCTTTTCAGCTCCATTCAAAACAGCAATATCTGCGACTGAAATTAATAATCTAACTCCAGCCTTTTCAAGTTTTTCAAGAATATAGTATTGATATGGTTCTTTGGGACCAGTCCTAGAAGTTAAAACCAAATTACGTGCTCCTCGTTCTACAAGCCATCTAGCCAATTCCAAGCCAAAACCGCCAAGACCTCCAGTGATAATATAACTTTTGAACGGATGTAAAACTGTTCTTGATACAGCCTTAATCATTTTTTTAGGTGAAACTTGTATTTTTTGTTTTTCTTCTTCTCGTATTTTTAAAATCACTTTCCCGATATGTTTTCCAGTTGCCATAAACCGAAAGGCACTTTCAATGTTATCCATTTCAAAAATGGTTCGTTTCAATGGTTGAACTGCACCAGTTTCAATACCTTTGGCTAAAAGTCGAGCCACTTCTTTTCGATGAAAAATCAAACATTTTGGATGTGTTTGTAGAACCGAAGAGAGCATCCAACAAAATTCCATGAAAAGTTACGTTTTTCAAAAAAACTGCCAAACCCAGAGGATTATTCTGAGAAAGATCGTATTTTCCAATTTCCAAAAAAACGTCCATGCTGTGCTAAACACCTAACACTAGCTTGAAGCTTATCATCAGACAATGAGTTGAGCACAACGTCTACTCCTCGACCATTTGTTTCTCGTAGAATATGCTGTTCAAAACTAGTGTCTCGAGAATTAGCAAAGTTTTTGTCAGTCAATTTAGGAAAAATAGATTTGAGATAACATTTTTTCTCATCGCTTCCAACTGTAGTGAAAACTGTACAGCCCATACTGAGGCAAATCGAAATTGCCGCTTGACCTACTCCACCGCTTCCAGAATGAATGAGAACTGATTCTTCCTCTTCCAAATCTCCCCGCACAACCAAACTATAATAAGCGGTAGCATAAGCAACTGGAACTGTTGATGCTTCTTCCATGCTCCAATTATCAGGAATATTCCACAGAAATTGGTCATCATCAATTAAAACGCTTGTAGCCAATCCCTTCGCAGGAACCATTCCCATTACTCGATTTCCTGATTGATTTCTTCCAGAAAACTCAAGACCCAGAATGCAATTTTGTAAAGCCAAGTCACCAGGTAAAGCGTCAGGAGGTAGTTTACCAGTAGCCAACATGATATCACGAAAATTTAGAGGAGCGTAATAAACAGTGCACAATTTGCCTAACGAATTTTGAAGATTTCCGGATAAGTGAGGCCAATACTTGTGTTGGGCTTCATACCATCCAAGTGTAGATAAATCACCTCTTGTAGCAACATTAATGAAAGCATGTTCAGTTTCTATTTCATTTTCCTCATCCAATTCATAATGCTTGAAAGTTCCAAGTTTTCCATCCCGATATATGTTCAAAACGAGATCTTTTTTCAGAAGTTCAGCATAGAAGCCATTATTGAAAGAAAATGTTTGCAATTCATTTTTTTTGCTATCACTGAACAAAAAACCTCTTACGCATTCACCATGAGGTTCTTGTCGAAGACACTTGATCAAACCAACTAAACCAGTAGTTGGATGGTCATTGGCCACAAGCCAAATATTTTTTTCATTATGATGCTCAGCTAATTTAGACTTCAAAATTGGAACCCAAGTTTTGTAATTTTTATCAGATATATTGATGATAATTTGATTATCAGCTACCGGTTTATGCTCTAATTTACGAAACAGCAACACGGTGTTTTCATAGCTATCATTTCGTTCAGAAACTAATTCAAAATCAAGTTTCGATGCTTCAAGTTTAAATTGATCAATTCTAGAATGTGGAAGTTGAAGTTTTAGAAGATTGTACAAAACAGTTTCAGCAAAAGTTGGTTTTGAACGAAATATAATCAAACAAAATCCTCTATTTTTTGTGATGTCATAAATAGATTTGACAAGTAATTTATAATCGACTTCTTCATTTGTTAATTTGAAACCAAAAGAATCTTTATAAATTACTAAATCAGAATCGTTATTTTGCAAAACGGATTTAGTGGGAAAATTTGTAGTCCAATGAATCTTTTCAACACCTTCGATTTTTTCACTAGTTTCGGATAATAATGTATATTTTACGTTGATTGAATAGCCAGTTAACTCAATCAAATTTTTGATTTTTTGCACATAAACTCTGGAAGTAGGATTCATTTCGATAATACTCAATTTTGATCCAGTCATGTTTTCTACAACAATTTCGATAGGAACTCTGATATGGTACTGAGATTCACATGCTTTTGAAAATAAATCATTTGACAAATCTTTTTGAAATGTATTCAATATTTGAGGCAAGTTTTTTGAATTGCTCAAAATTTCTTTAAAAGCTATCAAAACTTGATAATCTTGGTTTTTTGATTCTAAATAATTTTTCAAATTATTTTCAGCTACTTTTTCTGATTTGAATAAATTTTTTACATCATCAAGATTTAATAATTCGACGACTTGTTTGGCGAGAACAGAAGTAACTGAAATATATTCAGATAATTTTGATTGATGATTTTTATTGATGACGACTTCACCAAAATATGGAGTGAACAGATATTTTTCAAGAATAGGTATTTGAGTATTTAAGCGTCGAGAAGTCAAATTGATTTTTACACCTTGAATTTCGATGCCAGGTGCCACAATGGCATTGAGGCGATGATCTGTTACAACATCTAAAACAGAATCTTTTCCAGATTTCTTAAGAGCTTGAAATAAAACTTCGGGATCACAACGAACAGATTGAAACCGAACTGGTAAATAAAGACCGCGGGTTGATTTTCCAAGAATACCAATTTGAAGCATCGTATCGGCGAGAACAACCCAATTTGAAAACTTTAATTTCCCACTTTTAAAATCGAAAGAAGATTCAACTATTCCTTGAAAGGATGAGTCATAATCATAGCCTCTTAAACGGAGTTCTTTATAAATGTCCTTTGAAGTTAATTTAATTTGATCATTTGATTTTAATGATTCATCAGTTAAAAAATTTTGCAATTTTAAACTTTTATTCTCTGGAACAAATATTCGACCTGTAACGACAACTGTAGCTCCTTCATTTATTGTGAACTCTCCACTTACTTCCATAAGACTTATTTTGAATTTTACAGGATTTTCACGTGATAAAATAGTGGCTCGATGTAATGTAACATTTTCAAACTCAACTGGTGTTTTCTCGTAAAATTGACCTTTGATTTTTGAAAGCATTTGCCAAGCAAGAAATAAATAACCTGTAGCAGGAAAAAGATTTCTTCCATCAATACAATGGCCAGCATAAAACTCATCTTTTTTTTCTTGAAGATCGATTTTGACAGTATAATCAGACATATTGTTTGGATTGAAATATTCTGGATACAAAGTCACAAGCCAATTTTGAGAATGATCCCATTTTATAAGAGAACTTAGTGATTGAACATTGCGAGAAACAGGATATGAAACTTTTGGATATAGTACTGAAATGTCTGGATTTAGACCAAAATTATATAATTTTCCGATTGAATTGAGTAACATATTCATGTTTTCTTCATTATTGTTACGTTTCATGAGCCCAGTATAGAAAATATCCGATCCTAAAGCTCGTTTAATTATTGGTTGCAAAAGACTATGTGGAGCGATTTCAATGACAATCGCATTTTTGGGAACAAATTGTAGAGCTTCGCAAAATAAAACTGGTGAAGTTAAATTGTGGACGTAATATTCTGGAGCAGAGTATTTTGCAGCATCTTCATTCCATTGGTTTTCTGGAAAAGAAGAACTGATCCATCGAGAAGTGCGAAGAGCTCGTTCAGGAATAACTTTTTCTAATTTTTCCAACAAAGTAGAAGCAATAGCTTCCATAAAATAACTATGAAAAGCTACTCCACAACTTTTGACTTCACGAGCGAAAACGTTTTCAGCTCGCAGCTCTTCAAGAAACTTTTGAGTTTCATCATAACTTCCTGAAATTGTAACTGAATCTTGAGAATTGTGACAAGCAGGAACAACTTTGTTTGGACAACGAGCTTTGGCTTCTTCCCAGGTCAAGCCAACCGCTGCCATTAGGCCCTTAGGCAAATTGGCTTCTTCGACACATTTCCCTCGCCAATAAGCAGCCAAAAGCATTTGTTCAGCAGTGAAAACTCCATCACCATAAGCGCATCCGAGTTCACCTACAGAATGACCTACAATGCCGTCTGGTTCGATTCCAAGTTTTTTCAAAACATCAGTCAACGCAATTTGAATCGAAGCGATTGTAACAAAAGGAGCAACTGTAGTATCTAAAATATTTTCATCATCATTTAACAATAAATTAAGTAAATCAATTTGGAATCTTTCAAGTATTTTAGCCGATTTATCAATAGATTGACGAAAAATTTCGAGTGACATTAAACCTTTAGCCATAGATGTCCATTGGCTACCCATCCCTGAATAAACAAACCAAACGGGTCGCTTTTCTGAAGCTCGAGAAATTTCTTTCGAGAAAGAAGTATTTAAATCTGGATGCTTATCAGCAATCATAAATCCCCGATAGCCCATTCCAGAATTTTCAAAAGTCATTGATATATCATTGAGAAGAGATAAAAACTCTCGATTTATATCTTGAGGATTTTTTTCGATGTAATCAAAAATATATTTGACAGCTTCTTCTGTTCGGCCAGTGGCTAAAATAATTCTAGGAATTTTTTCTATAATGTTTTTATCTGATTCCGACATTTCTTTGATATTTGGTTTCAACAAAAGGTGAACATTGACTCCACCAAAACCGAAAGAATTAACAGCAATAATTCCATCATTATAAGGTGTATTTTCAATAACCGGTTTGACAGATCCGTTAATTAATTCTGGAATTTTTGGGTTAGGTTTACTAAAGTGCAAGTTGGCAGGAATAAGTTTGTTTTGAAAAGTTAACAATACTTTAGCAATTGAATTCATTCCCGATGCAGGTTCAGCATGGCCAAGATTAGTTTTGATACTACCAATCAACAACGGGTCTTTACGTCCAACGCAATAAACTTGAGCGATAGCTTTGGTTTCAATCGGATCTCCAGCTGGTGTTCCAGTTCCATGAGCTTCAATATAATTCACATCAAGCGGATTTATTTTAGCTTCCAAGACAGTTTCCTTCATTAGATTCATTTGTGAAACCCATGAAGGAAACGTGATTCCTTCTTCTTTATAACCATCCGTATTGGTTTTTGCATGTAAGATAGTACCATATATTCTTTTAGCATTTCTTTTTTTTTGAAGAAATATGACTGAGCAGGTTTCTGAACGAACATAACCAGAACATTCAGAATCTAAATGTTTGCATTTTCCATCCATTGATAGCATATTCAGTTTGTGAAATTGAATTGAGGTTGCTGGTTTTACACAAATGTTGACTCCACCAACAATAGCTTGGTCGCATTTATTTGTGCGCAAACCCAGAACTGCTTGTTGCAAAGCCAGAAAGCTTGAAGAACAAGCTGTATCCATTGTGTAACTTGGACCTTGAAAATCAAAAGTATAAGAAACACGATTCGCAAACATTGATCTTGAGCATCCAGTTAAAGCATAGCCCGAAACTTTTGAAACATCTTGCACAAAAGCTTCTTCTACTTCAGAAACACATGCGCCAACATAAACACCAGTATTTGTTCCACGAAGGATTTGTGGATTTATGCCTTAAAAAAAAAATAAGTTGATGATAAAAAACAACGGACGTACCTGCGTCGACAATAGCTTCATATGTTAGTTCAAGTAACATTCGAGCTTGAGGGTCCATATTGTTCGTTTGTTTGCCATGTACTCCAAAGAACTGAGCATCAAATTTACTTAAATCTTTCAGCTTTCCATTGCGAGTTGGGAGACCGTAAAACCCTAAATTCAAGAAGTAATTTGGCGATTTCATCAATTTTAAAATCAAAAAGATTTGGACTCAACAAACCTAAAGGCCATCTACGATCATCTTCAGTGATCATGTCGACATTATTGTAAAGATTTTCTTTGAGCTCATTTATATTATCAGATTCAGGAAAGCGACCAGATATTCCAGAAATGACAATTTCTTCATCATTTTCCACATCGCATGTTTTTTTTGCAAACATTTTTTTTTTTTGAATTTTCAACAAATCTATTTTGAGCCAAAACACAAAAAGCTAAATTCAATAGTCTGATAACGAACCCGTCAACTTGAGAAATGACAAAAGATAGTTTTTAAATAAATATTTGACATAAGTTTATGATGCCTAACATTTAGGAAAAAATTATTACTTTCATTCATGCATAAACTTTTAAGATAATAACCAAGAAAAAAAAACAAGTCAAGTCGAAAAAGATAATAACTAGATTTTTTTGTTTGTTTCATAATTAATCATAATAATGAGTTAAAGGTGAAAAAATCCCTATCATAATTTTATTTTATTTTTTTTAAAATTCATTAAATTATGAAATTTTTTTAATTTGAGAAATATAAGAGATCAACTATAAATGAATAAATAAAAATTTCAAGAAACTATCAAGACTGTTTTTACAAAACAATTTGAAATTTCATCCATTTTAAGGCTTTCAAAAATCAAAGAATTAATCACAAGCAATGCTTTCAAAATTGATAAACGTATCTATTCAAAATAAATGAGCGTTTTTTTAAAAACATTTTTAAGCAGAAAAGAAAATTTAAAATTTTCACAGAGCGATGTGTTTTTCAAACTTTTTATTTCATTATAAAAATGATAGAATCAGCAGAATTTAAATTTTGAAGAATTTGAATTTTTCTTCTGAATAAATTTTTATGATATTATTTTATCTATAATTTATTTTGTTAAATGAATTTGAACTATATTTTTGGAAAATTACTACCGACCAATTATTATTTGATTAATTAATTATTAAATTATTTTTTAAAAATTTAATCAAAGCTTCAAATAAATTGTATTAACAATTTAAATTCCTCAACCATTATTAATTTTATAAAAACATTACCAATCATCATTTCGACAATTATGTTCGACAATAATTCAAGAGATAATATCTTCATTTGTAAAATAGTGATTTTAAAATGAAAAAAAAATTTCAAATAAAAAAATATAATTAAAACTAATTATAAATTTTTTCGACCAAAAAAATAAAAATAATTGAATCGGGTTAATATCAATCAAAATATTAATTTTTTTTCATCAATTAGATTAAAATAAAAGATATAAATAAACGACACTTACTAGAAAAAAACTCGATGCTGCTGTATAACTTGAAATTTTTTCCAAACTAAACACAATTTACAGTAATAACAGATAAAATTTGAAACAAAAAGATCAAAGTTAAATCCCGCGTGAAAATTTTAAGCTTTGGAAGGCTACAATTTTTTTGCAATTGTTTGAAATAAAATGAAAATGATTTTTTTCAAAATTTAATTTAAATGAATGGCCAGGACTAAAAATATTAGAACTACAGTTGAAAAAATTCGACTTTTTATATAGAGCGATGGTAGGAGTTACCCAATATTGATGTCATCATCTCAATCAACATAGGTGTATACATTATTGATGGACAATTTATTCAGATATAAATGTAACAAAATGAACACAGTACAATCAAATATCATTCGAGAATTCACGCTAAAATTGCTTAAACGTTCATTCGTTTGAATAAGCACGTTTTGACTTGATAACGAAAATTTTCGATGTTGTTTCAATGAATAAACCTATAAATTGTTTTAATTTAAATCAAATTAATAAGAAAAATAATAAGATATTAAACAGAATTTTGATAAATCAAACAGGCAACTCTGTAATGCACATGAACTGTTGTGCTTGTACACGCGAATTTTGTAACGGCTTTGTTGTTGTTATTGTTGCCTTAGTTGAAAAAAAACAAACATTTAATGTACGATGAAATTCGAATATTTGATATTATTTATAAATAATATTAAAAACACTAAACTCAATGTAACGATAAATAAATTTTTTATAATTTTTGTTCAGATGAAAAAAGAACTGTTCTCTTTAACCTAAAAGTTCAAATAACAAAAGATTAGACTAAACACATTGACTTTTTTTTGTTTCCTGTTAAAAAAGTATTCATTCTGTTGTAATTATCGAAACTGTTTATTATTATTATTTTTTTGAAGCTAAAGGTACTTTTCTCAGCAATCAAAATGAAAGGATTTTATAATGCCTTAAAGCTGCAACAAAGGAAACCATTCATGTTGAAGATAATTTCACCAATTGTATTTTTCAACTGTTTTTCGAAAATTTCCAAAAATTGGTTATCCGAAATAAATAGTTTTTGTAAGACAAAAGTTTTTTTGAAAAAAATAAATCACGGTCTGAATTGATTTTAACCAATCAACAAAAACCATTCAACTTTGACAAAAACAAGTTTTTTTTTTAAGTTGATCATGATAATTAACCCATCTATTACTTCTGAACATACTGTGTCATATACTACTCGATCCCTGGTTAATGATAAGATTCACAGTATTTATAAAAAAAAATAGAACAACAATACATGTGACAGTTAATAAGAAATACGAACCGGGTTGTGTTTCGCATGATCGACACCTAATGAAAATTAAAAAAAAGATTTTAAATCGGCCTTGCTTTGGCACTTTATTTTTGTTATCTGTAATGAAATCACAATTCAAAAATAACTCAATTTTTTTAAGATGAAATCATTTAAAATCTTTTTGAAATAAAAAACTCAATTTTATATATTTAAAAAATATTGAATTCATTTATTTTGGTTCAAAGATCAATTTTAAATATCAAATTTTGAAACATTCTATTTGTTTTTTAACCTTTGAATAAATAAAAAAAATAAATGTTACTAGTATTTTTTAATGCATTATGAACATACCAACACAGCATTAACAGTTTTTTACTAAAAACAAATCACTTCAGAAGAGTTTATCTGTTTATCTAAAGGCTTTTGCCCCCTGGCCACTATCTCTGTGGCAAATATATTTTTCTCTAAAATCACAGAATTGGTTGAAACAATATCAATAAGCCATAGCTTGTCAAATATAAATTTCTTCCTATTGACTTTCTCATTTTTTCATGCAAATATTTAATTTTTTGACACTCTTTGAATCCTAAATATTGAATATTTGTTCTATAATTTTAGGAAAAAATCCTCTTTTGCGAATCTCCGACGTAAAAAGTTGGAGCAGTGTTAGGCAAAGTTATTTCAGAAAATTGTATAATTTATTTGTAGAACAATTTTTTTAGACAAAATTATAAAATTTTCATTCATTTTGAGATTTAAGATAAAATATTTATCATTACAGTTTAACTCAAAAAATTTGGTGTTATTCTCAAGCTATTATTCAACTTGAAACCAAACATAATCAACTACACTTTTTTAGATCGATCGTATTAGTGTTTTTTTTTTTTTTTTTGGACAGTTGAGTGATTTTCAGTTTTTTATAAGGAAATAATTTTGAATAAAAGTGATTGGATATTATTCCCAAGTTTAAGAAATTTCTTATTTTAATTAAATTTTCAAAACTAAAATTAGATTTTATTTTTTCAAATACTTTTTATTTTTAATACTTTAATTTTTAAAAAAATGATTAAATTTTTTTAGATTGAAAAACTCTAAATAAAATAAAATATTAAAAATAAAAATTGTTTATTGAAAAAAAGAAAAAAGAAAAAAGTGAAATTTAAGTTTTTAATTATAAATTTTGATACACGGAAAAACTCCTGAAACAATCTTTTGCAAGGCTCTTTTAATTCAGAATTTATTTCTCAATTTTTGAAAATCTGTTTTTGAATAGCTTGAATAAATTAAAAGAATTATTAAAGAAAGCTAAATATTAACTGAAAATTTTTATTTCTATTTGTATATAGTCAATTAAATAATATTTATAAAAAAATATAGCATTAACCCTTTCAAAAATAAAAAAATTTGAACATCAGTGGAATCGAATTCGAATAAAATTTTACGCTATAGCTTTGATTGCAAAAAAATGCTTCCTGTCTTTGAAATTAAATTTCTGTTTACGGTAAAAAAAACTCTAATTTGGATTTATTTAAAACCCAAAAAATTTCCTTCATTTAAAACGGAATTATCCTACTGAGCTGCGTTGAAAATTGAATGAAACTAGCAATCGATTTAGCCAATCATCTTTGTTTTAATGAAAATGAGCCAGAAAAAAAATTTTCAATTAAGTAGACATTAAATGTTTTTTTTCCAAATTGGCACATTTGATTATATTTATTATAATAGCGAAAAATATTTTATTTTTTTTTTATTGCCTCTTTTCTTCCATAAATTAAAAAATCAAAACATTTTTGTTTTTGGTTTTCATTTTTGAGTTTCAATAATCAACTTAATGTTAATCATTGTAAATATTGGCATTTTTTATAGTTTTTTTTCAAAATAGGCAAGGCTTATACTTGGGCAATCTAAGTAAAAAACTATCGAGTATGTGACCCATTGAAACAATTCCATTAAGTTTGTTCTTTTGTTGGAGAACTCACTTTAATGGCATAGGTTAAACTATAGCTTATATAAAATAAAAATTGATTTTTTATGAGAAAATTATTTAACAGAAATGTTTTCCATTGAATTAAATAGATTCAGAAGAGAAATTTTTTTAAATTAAAATTTTAATCGTTAATTAACATTGAATTAGTAGAAAATAAAAATAACAAATTGTAATTGTATCAAAAAGAAAAAATATTATAAACTGAAATTATAAACTTTGGCACTGTTATCTTAAGCAAATATAAATTCAATCCTTTGTTCCATTTAAAAAACAAAGTTTGTTAATTTAAAAAAAAAAGAAAGTATCACAGAGAAAAATGAGATTTTAAAGCAATTGAACTCCATTCAAAATTATCACAATTTTTAAATGCAGGACATTCTGGTGAAACTTTATTGATTAAACAAATCTGATCAATGTACCAGACTTGATCAAAGCTAAAGTTAGAATTAAATTTAAAAAATGATGACCAGTCATTAATAATTGAAAAAATAAAATTTTCTAATCTTAAATCATGAAGATTGTTTGAACTAATAAACGGCAGTTTTTTATCAGGGATGATGAAAAACTTATGAGCAGCGATCATAGTATTTTGATTTAAAATGATTAACTTCCACCAGCCAGATTTAAGAATGTTGTTTATTAAATCATATGTGAATAATAATTTGATAGAACTTGCTTGATTCGATTTTGTGTTATTTAAAATAATTTCGTGAGAGCTTGAAATTCGGTTATCTGGATCTAAAAATACAAACCAAACTCTATAAACGCCAAAAAATGGTTCCCAAACATGAAGTACTTGAAAGGATGTTTTCTGATCAATCAGACATTCGAAATCGCGAAAAATTTCTTCTTTTAAATCAAAATGACTGCAAACCTTTAGAAATATTAGTTTTTTGATTCAAGTTTTTTTAGTACCTGAAAATTCAATGGCTTTGGAACTAAATTGTTTTTGGGAAAAATCGTGTCATTAGAAAATCTCTTCAACATTAATTCCATGATAATATCATTATTGCCGATTTTCAGAACTGTACCGAAAAAATTACTATTTTTCATTATCACGTTAGATTCTAAATAATTGATTCAGTATAGTTGAATAAGCTTTTTGAACAACTTCTATACAAATGAGAAGATTGATTGACAAAAAAGTCATAAAAATCAAATTTATATTCAAGCAAACTTTCGTTGTCATATTTGCTATGGAATACATTTTGCGAATAAAAATTTGTATCTTTGAAATTTTGAATAGATGATAATGAATTGTATAAAAACTTTTGTTCAATGAAATCAATAATATTTGAGTCGACAACATGTTCAAATTTTCGGGCGAAAAACAAAGGTTTATTTCGAGTCGATAATAGTTTAGGAACATCGGTTATGCGAAATACATTAGGCGAACATCCGCACCAATCAACTACATGTTTATGTTGACATTTACATCCTTTTTTTCTGTTCCAGTTAGTTACTCTCAAATTGTTATTCACAATCGATTTACAAAGTTCACTGTTTCGTAGAGAAACATGAAAAAAGCTCTAAAAAAAATTATTTTTTAATCGATTTCAAACATTGAAATTATTTATCATCTTACCTCAGCTGGTAAAAGAGAATATGAAAAAAAACTTTTTAAATTATTTAATGTGTGCTCCTCAGAATAAAGAACAAAATGAGAAAAATTCCGACTCAAAACAAACCAATCACTACCACCGTCCCAAACAAGACCTGTGATGCAAGTTTTAATTATTATACTAGATGCAATTTCTGACACCAACCTTTGATAAGATTTTTATCTGCAATTCTCCACATCCGCTCTTCACATTCAAAAAAAACCTTATTCAACGCTTGAGTTTTTATAAAACTTTCAGTACTCTTGCCATGAGATTTTAAAAAATTTTTCCCAATGTTTTTTTCCAAATAAATTTCTAATTCAGTAATTTTTCTAAAAAAACTCAATTAAAAAAGTTTTTCTTTTTATAGAAAAAAATTAGATACTTGATAGGAAAATCTGTTTCACTTAAATTTATGACAAATTCCCAATCATTCCAATAGCCAAATATACTATGAAGACAAGATAATATTGTTGAAAGAAGACTTGCTCCCCCCCAAATAGAACTATATCTTTTTTTGGCAAACTTCATATTAAGATATTTTTTTTCTAAATAAATTAACTCGTTATATAAATAAATGTCACGCTAAAAAAATTAATTAATGTTATATTTTAAATGATAATTGAAAAAACATACTGCATCAACGTGAATGTAATAGTAATGATGAGATGAATAGATATTTTTTAACAAACGAAAAACTTGAAATAAAGACCGGCCACTAAATAAAAGAAGAAACACTATTTTGGGACGTTTTACTGAAATCTCGTTTTGATTATTATTTAAACCAGGAAAGTAAAAAGGAGTTTCTAATAAAAAAAATTTTAGTTTTATCAAAAACAAAGTTCATTATAATTGTATACTTTGAAGTCCGGTTGAATAAATAAAAATTTGGTTTACACAACTAGAAAAATTTTTGGCACATTCAATATCACATTTTTGTTGACTTGAAGAAATTAAACTGAAATCATTCAAACAAATACAATGGTCGGTCTTATTTATAAAATATTTAAAATCGATTTGCAAACATAGTTCTAAACAATTTGACCCACTTAATGATTAATTATAGCACTATTCTTTTTTTTGTTTAAAAGAATTGATAAATTTGTATGATAAGAAAAACAGTCAATTATCTTTCCTGATTTATTTTTTTCTATGCAAAAAAAATTAAAAAATTAAAATAAATTTAAAATAATTTGTAATTACGATAAAGGTCGCATTTGTTTTCCAGATAGTCTGGCCATGGTTGATTTTTTGTAATTAAACAAAAAGTTTCAATAGCTGATTGACGACAACTATGATTTTTCATTCTTTTTAAAGCGCTTATCATTTGTTGATTTTGAATTTCACAAAATAATTTATTATTAGTCTGAGTAGAAATTAATTGATCAAATGTTTCAATATTGAAAAATCTGGCGAAATCGCCAAAACCAATATTTGCAAAGCCAAAGCACAGAAAATAATAATTAAAAATTTACGAAACGTTATATGGAAAAACATAATTTCAACAAAATCAATTTTTTAAATTAATTTTTGGGAATCAAATTGAACCAAAAGCAAGGGATTCCATTACTTGCTACAAAATCGAATAAAACAAATAAACCTGTTCGTTTTTTATGAACAGCTCTTTTATTTTTGTTTATTCACATGGTTTTTCAGTAATTCAAATATTTTTTAAGAAAAAATGGATGAAGATGAATCGAAATCATATCGCTGGGAAACCGAATATGAAAAAACATGGTAAATTTGTTATTTATTCTTTTTTTGAAATTTTTTTTTTTTTTTTTTTTTTAAAGGGAGGCAATCAAGGAAGACGAAAAAGGTCGCATTCAAAGTTCAGTTGAAGAAATCGCTTACAAAACTATAAGAAAACGAGCTTTAAATAAAAAAAATATACGCTTGGGATTAGTAAGTTTTTTTTATTTTATATAGTTTTTAATTTTTTTTAGATGAGACATTTAGTTATCATTATTGATATGTCAAATGCCATGAATCAGATTGATTTAAAACCCAACCGGTATATTTGCTGTACAAGAATGTTGGAAAAGTTCACAAGTGATTTCACAGATCAAAATCCTATAAGCCAATTGTCATTTGTTGTTACAAGAAACAAAAGAGCGGAAAAGTTGTCTGATTTAAGTGGCAATCACAAAGTACATTTGAATGCCTTAAGTTCTTTCAAAAATGAACAATGCTACGGCGAAGCATCAATGCAAAATGCCCTGCAAATGGCTTATTCAATTTTGAGGTAATTTGAGGATTTTTGAGATTTTTATATCTATTCAATCTTAACAGAGGTATGCCGCCGCACACCAGCAAAGAAATTCTTTTCATCATTGGAAGTTTGACAAGTTGCGATCCATCTGATATTCACAAGACTATTGATTTGTTAGTAAAAAATAATATTAGAAGTTCTGTTATCGGTCTTTCAGCTGAAGTATTCATTTGCAAAGAATTGTCATCTAAAACCAATGGCGTTTATAATATATGTTTAGATGAAGTTCATTTAAAAAGTTTGCTTTTCAATCATGTAAATCCGTTGCCTTCTTCATACACTGAGTCAACTTTGATGAAAATGGGATTTCCTAAATATGAAACTAAAAAATTTCCTTCTATGTGCGTTTGTCATATCGACAGTGACGAAATGGATTTCAGTGTTTCAGGCTATTTCTGTCCAGAATGTAAATCAAAATATTGTGATTTACCAGTAGAATGTAAAGTTTGTAGTCTCACTTTAGTTTCAGCCTCTCATTTAGCCCGAAGTTATCATCATTTGTTTCCGGTAGATATTTTTAGCGAAACTGAATCTAATAAATCAGTTTGTTATGCTTGTCGTAAAGATCTTGGAAGTAAAAAACCAGCCGTTTTATGTAACATTTGTAACAATATATTTTGCATAGATTGTGATGTTTTTATACATGAAATATCTCATGTTTGTCCAGGTTGTTCATCAAAACGTCATTTTAATTTATAAGTTTGGAAAGTTTTTCAAAGTCAAAAAAACTATTTTTATTATAAATTTGTAATAGTATTATCTTTTTCAAATCTGAAAAGTTGAGTTTATGAAAAACTAAACTCATTTTTTATTCAACTCATAAATCAATCATTTTTAGATTACAATTTAATTCAATTTTAATCTAGATCATCTCAACATTTTTAAAATAAATTATATCTTGATTTATCAAGCTTCAAGTTTTTTTCTGCTCAATTCACTTATGAAAATGGTCTATTTTTAAAAACTAAACCGGTGATCAATGAAGCAAAGGTATTAAGTTTAATGGATCGTAAAAAAGAGCTTTCAGTAACCAATTTTCAATATTTCAAAATTAGAGATTATTTGTGTAATAATTAAAATTGAAAAACAATACGATTAAAATGACGAATTAATTTGGTAAGTTTTTATTTCTATTGCCGATTTTCATTTGTGAATTTCTTGATTTTCATGATTTACATTGACTACCCATTTAGTCAAAGCAATTATGTAGTTTTTAGCCAGAGTTAGCGTTTCAATTTTTGACAGTTTTCTTTCTTTTGACACGTGTGGAATTACTTTGCGTAAACTCTCAAAAGCATCATTCAAACTATGCATTCGAAGGCGTTCTCTTTCGTTTGAAACTAAACGGCGAAGATTTCGATCTCTTGAACTCGTCTAGAAAAAAAAAAATTGAATTTTTTCTTTTCAAGTTAGAAAAACTTACTTTTTGTCGAGATTTGTTATTCGACGTTTTTTTTGATGTGATTTTTTGTAGATGGGTTTTTTTTAAATATTCATCTTTCATTTTAGAGTTTTGCATAGAAGTTCTTTTTCTAGAATTAAGTGTTCCATCTGAAGTTGAAACGTTAGAATCACTTCCGTTATGATACATTTTGAATTTATTATATCAAGTTGAGAGTTTTATTTATCAATAATTTGTTAATATGATAATTAGAAAGTTTTAGATAAAAAAGAATCCAAAGGTTTGCTTTGTTTAAAACTGGAGCGCTTTTGCAAAAGAACTTGTTTAGTCAGTATAGTGCGCTGTTGCGTCTAGATTTGATGAGTTGGAATTTAAACACCGAATTGCTTTGGAATAGAATTCCATACTATTTGGCATACCAACGTTTCACTTAAACTTTTCTTATGCGTATATCCAACAAACCATTTCTTTGTCTTGTTTATTTAGCAGAACTTTTCATTTTTTGTGTTTCTTTGCTATCTTTTTCTTTTTTACTATCATTATTTGCTTTTCTTTTTCATTGGTTCAAAAAAAAACTTGAATTTTTTAGTTGTTTCTTAAATTTATCAACATAGAAATATAAAATAAATTTTTATTAGGTTTCAATGAAGTTGAAAAAACTCAATTCAATTAAGTATTTTCATTGATATTTAAAAAAAAGTTTAAATTTTTAGATTTAAAATTTTTTTATTTTTCAGCTTTTTAGTTTCAATTTAAAATGGAAAATCTGTTAATTTTGTTTTTTTTATTTTTGAAATATTTTGAATTTATTGTTTATATTAATATTTTTTTAATTCTCTAAAATTGATTTGATTTTCAAATAATTTCAATTATAAATTTTTTTACATTTTATTGTTGATATTTGATCACTCGGAAAAAAGTTCTTTTTTAGAAATCTTGAATTCATGAGTTTTCCTTGACCATGAGTTTCGGAATTTCAAATGGCTTTACTCTGCAATCAATATTTCAGCTCATAGGTTTATTTACATATATATTCCATTAATCATTTTATTATACCGAGCAATAATCAAAAAATATTTTATAAAAATTAATGTTTATTCATTGTCTACATTACTTTAATAAAAACCAGTTGACCTCATTCTATTAGAGTTTCAGATTTTTTTTCTATCAATCAAATAGAAAAGATTTTTTACCATAATATCATATTTGATATTAACCACTTTACGCATTTGCCCGAACTCAGTTTGGGCATGCATAGCGTGCAAATTTGCGATTGCCCGAACCCAGTTCGGGCATGAATAGGTACTTAATAATAATAAGTAATTTTTAAAATAATTTTAAAATAAAATAATAGGTGCTTTAAGTGGTTAACACGTTAACTGCCAACAATGTTTTTTCAAAATGCTCTATTCTGACTTTGAAATAATATTTAAAAATATTAATACTTTTTTATGTTCTATATTGCATTGATTTCTTCAAACTATCCTAATGACAATGAGATCATTAAAAAATTTATCAGTATCAATATTCACTTGAATTTATATATCTGAATCTTTTTTTGGTGCCGGTCACCGGTGACCCTCATGGCGTTTAAAGTGTTCAATAAAAATTGCTTCTCTTGCTAAAAAAAACTGAATAAGAAAAATTGAAAATTCTTGAAAAATTTTCAAAAACCAATCAAAATGTTTGATCGATATTCAAATGATACTAGAGATTTGTTTTTTTTTCAATTTAAAATAAATACAAAGAATAACAAGCATTATATAAAATTATAAGAATTTTAACAAGAATAAATTTTTAATTTTTGAAATTCACCAAAGACATTGTAACAACTGTACCCGTGCTTGAGGCATTATTTTCAATCGTTTCTTCATTGGTGGCTTCATTTCTTATAGATTTTTGTTTGGGTATTTTTTTTCTCTTGCTTGTTTTCAGCACCATACTGTTCTCCAAATTTGTTTGTGCGTTCAAGTCTTTTCCAGATGAACATCTAAATGCTTTGGCGAAACTTTTTTTGAAATTTTCACTAAGAAACGCTATATTCAATGAATCATGATCAAATTAGAGAAAATTAATAATTTTTTAGTTTTTATTTAAAGCTTCTAATTATACCGTATAATATTGGATTGACAGCTATTATGAAATGAAATTCATTAAAAATTTTTTCAAGTTATCACAATCAACAGACCTGAATTGGTGTAAGCAAGGCATCCGGCAAACAGTATACTCATGAATGTAAAATTCGATCTTGTTTGACCTGAAGTGACAAAAGTTATGTAAAGTTGTCCGAGCCAATATGGCAACCAGAATATAACATAAACAGCCACAATTGTCAAAACTAAGACAGTAACTTTTTTTCTTTTTTCATTAGATTTATTTTTTGGGCCGACTTTTTTGGCTGACTGTTTTAATCGATATATTACCAGAATATAAAACAATAGTATCAATATAAACGGGATAAAAAACCCAAAGTGAATGAATATAAAGTGAAAGTTTTTTCTCCATTCATAAGATCGCTTTCAGGCCAGATTATGTTGCATGTGACTGTGTTTCCAAATTCTAAAGTGTTTCCGTACATGAAAATTGGAACCATTAAAATAGCGGATATCTATTGTTATAAACAATAAATTAATGATTCATAATAATAAAAAAAGTTTTATGCTACAGTCCAAGCTGTTAGACAAATGAATTTTGCAATAAATGAAGTGCGATATCGAGGAGCCGAGATTGGATGACAAACAGCTATGTAACGATCAGCACTCATCACTGCAAGTAACAGACTGCTAGTAAATTGGTTAATCGATGTTATGGTCATGTAAATCTTGCACAATAATCGGCCAAACATCCAATGTTTTTGAATAAAAGTTGTTATCAAAAACACCAAACCAATGAGAAACATTTCATCGGCTAAAGCCAAGTTGAATATGTACATGTTGGTAACAGTTTGCATCTTGCTAAACCTCAATACAACATAGATGACTAGTGAATTTCCAAAGATACCAATCAAAAACACGATGCAGTATAAAATAATGACTAAATTCATGACAATGTCATTCAATGTCCATTCGTGTTGTATTTTTTGTACACTTTCTTGACAATGTTCATAAAAAATCGGATCAGTCAAAGTTAAATTGATCAACTTTTCATCAAGAAAATTTTTGTTGTCGAATTTGATTGTGAGATCATCTAACGAACTCATCTTGAGTTTTCAACAATTTTGAAGTTTTAACTTCAAACTAAATTCTGAATTTGAATAATGATAATTAAATGAAAAACTTGAAACGTTTTTCATGAATTTTTCAACAGTTTAAATAAAAGACTTGTTTGAAAATTCAGATAGAGTTGAATAAAAGCCAAAAAATTTGTTCAATTTGATTTTTTCTTGTCATAGTTTTGAAAAATGATTCAAACTTTTCAACAAAAATAAAAAAAACACAATCAATAAGTTAATCAATCATTTTGAAGAATATAAAGTAATATGAAGAGAAAAAACAAATTATTGAAAATTTCTATGATGTAAACATGAGCATCAAATAAACTTAAATACTGAGATGCGTCCTATGTATATTCTATATCGGGATTTTTCACTCACTTGTTTATTTAATTTTTTCAAATTTATAATACATTTCAGAAAAAAAACTGGATCAATACCATATAATAAAATTATTATTTGAATTGAATTTCAGTTTCATTTATTTTGTATTTGTAAATTTTCTCAAAATCTTAGTAAATTCAAATTTGAGTAACTTGAAATCAAGTTTTTTAAATTTTACTTTATAAAATCTTCTTTTTTTTTTGCTGTTTTATTTTCTGCATTTTTAATGTACATCAATGTAATTAATGTATATTTCATTTAAAAATTTCGATTTTTTTAACACTTTTAAAAAAGATTTATTATTGCAGGCAAGCAGACATTAGTTGAAACATATTATTACCTTTTGTATTTTGTTTTTGTAACCGAAAATTATTTTAAAATCTGTTTTTTAGAATAAAAACTCAGATATATCAAATTAAAAAAACTATTTAATTGATTGTTTTGAAAATTTTTCGTTATTTTTCTGTTTTAATAGGTTGAAGTTAGGTAACGGTTATTTTTTATATAGTTAAAATTAGAGCAACTAAAAATTTTAAAGATACAAAATAAAATCTAGTAGAAATTTTGAAGAATTAGTTTTTTTTATCTGATCAATTTTTTCGTTTGGTGGAAGAAAGAAATGAATAAAAAAAAATAATTTTGAATGAAATTTTCTGAAAGGCAACAAAAAACCTAATTTTTTCTATTTAGAGTAAGGGTGGCCAAGTCGACCGCCAAGGCCTTTAAAACAGCAAAATTAAAATCATATCACAAAATAATAAGATATTATTGCATGACTTCCTTAAAGTGATCCAGAAAAAATTTCTAAAATCAACTGAACTTGACAATATTTCAAGTTTTTCATCTTTTAATGGCAACACCAACCGTAAAATTTATAGTCGCCCGCAGACTTCTTTTCACAGGAAAAGTATACTATAGTCTTGGAGAAATAAAAGTTTGATCGCCCCTGATGTGGAAAGCATTGAAAAAATTAGGCAATAAAATTTGATTTATTTTTAGGTTTTTAACAAGTTGAAATCAAAAACTATCAATAAAATTTTTTCAAAAAGTTGAATCAACAAGATCCTGAAGTGGCATAATAAAATTATGTTCTTCAATTTCTTTTAATCGGTCGAAAGGGTGTGCTTCAGAAATAGGGATATTGTTAATTACGCAATTAACATGTCAATTAAACATTTTATTAAAAGAATATAAAAACAATGATAAAAAAGATTTTAATAAGATAAATTTTTTGTACAATTCAAAAAATACTTTATGTTATTACCCCTTTAGTTATTTTGAAAACCAACACACCAGAAGTTATAATTATTGGAATTTAAATCTAAAAACTAAATAATGATATTCTATGAAAATTAAATATTATTAATTACATTAAAATCCATATTTACTTAGATAAATACAATGGAAACTACAATTATCACAATACGATTGGAGAAATTGTGATGCAAGGGAATTGCTTGTTCCAAACGTTTTTGACTAGAACTTGTTTGTGATTTATTAATAGAATGATTGCTATTTTTTGTTTTTGAATGATGATAAATATCATGATTTTTCTAGAAATGAGCTGGATTGTGGTCGACTAATGCTGTAGTGTTTCAAAGTTTTTTCTAGTGCAGCAGCATTACCTGAAGCAAAAGCAGCAAATGAGTTGTGGAAAAGTACAAGTTGCATATGCATAACTTTCGCTTTATTTTCTTCCAAAAACTTCATTTTTACGATGACATCTTCTTTGAGTTTTTCATATTTAACTTTAACCTGATTTATTTTTTCAGAATTCATAGCATTAACAGGAACATTCCCTTGATTTCCAGTACCACCAACGCACACTAAACCATTAATTGAGTTTTTTTCAGCGTCATATTCTAATCGAGTAGCTTCAAAAGCTCGAATAGTGACTATCGTATCTTCTATTGTCTTGTAGACAAGAGTGGAAAGATTGGAAGTGAAAAATCTCAAAGCCATCAATAATTTTTCCCCATTTTTTGCAATGCTTTTCATCATTTCAGCGTTCTTTTTAAAATCGGTACTTAAATTACTGTGCCGATCAAAGTTCTCCGCACTGTTTAATGAGGATTTTGTTTCTTTCAATGCTAATTCATTAAATAGCTCATACATAGAGTTTTGTTGAACTATCATTGAAGTATATTGATTACACATGTCTCTAGACAATTTGAGAATACTTTCGTATCGATTTTGTGTCTCTCGAAGTTTTTCAATTTCGTTTTCAAGCTCCGCATCAACAGTTCGATTGCATTTTCCTAATTTTTCGTTAATTAATTGCTTGGTGCATTTGTAAGTAGACAAAGACCATTCTTTTAAGGCATCTATAGGAGTATGCTTAACAGCCGAATTTGCAACAATGATAGATGATGAATTTATTACGTCATTAGCATGAATATTGCTAGAAATTGAAGGTTCTAATGGTAAAGTAGCTGGGCGATGATGTCTGATGACGTTCGAATTCTCATGAATTTCGATCTCTTGCATTGAGTCAAATGAAGTTATATTGACAGGACCTAAACTTGAATGATAGGTTTCAGTTTCTTTGTTGGTAGCCATTATGTAATCAATTTAAAAACTTTAGTTTATATCAAGTTTTAACAAAAGAGGATGAATACATCAGAGCAGAACTTTTTCTACAATTTATGTAAAAACAGCCAGTAATATTTATCAAAAATCAGTTTATACTCCGCAAGTTTTTCAACTTTAAATCTTATTTTAAGTTTTATTTCAACAAAAAAAAAATATTTTGCAAAATTTAAACCAAAAAAAATATATTCAAAAAATTGTATTAAAAATTTCTATCAAAAAAATAAATTTGAAAGTTTATGAAAATTTAAGGTTTTTAATAAAAATAAACTATGCACACACCTCAATCAAATTTTGAGTGTTCAAAAACAAAGTAACAGTATTTTCCCAAGTCATTGTCTACTGTTTGAAAATCAAACTGAAACAATGAATGGTTCAAATTCATCATTTTTATATGATTTATTCAAAACCAAATCAAATAATAATGAATTAGATGAAGTTGATAAAATATTGCTTAAGCGAGATGGCCTTATCGAAAGAAAAGTGAATTACAATTGTCGTCATGGCCCGAATGGTCGTTGTGTATCTTGTGCTCCTATTGAACCTTATGACGAAGCATTTTTAAAAGAACATAATATAAAGCATATGTCTTTTCATTCTTATTTAAAAAAATTGCAACGAGGTGTTGATAAGTATTATTTATTTTTTTTTGTTGAAGTATTTTTTTTAATAGTATTTTCCCAGAGGAAAATTTGTTTTTTTAGAGGATCAAAGTTGCAAAAATCAAAATTAAATGCAAAGAACATGGACCTTGGCCAGAGGGTATTTGCACCAAGTGCCAACCTAGCGCAATAACATTGAACAGTCAGGTAATGGACTTGAAATTTTTTTTTTTAGCTGATTTTTTTCGTTTCAGACGTATCGACACGTTGACAATGTTACATTTGAAAACATATCTATTGTTGAAAACTTTTTGAATTACTGGCGAACGACAGGCCATCAACGAGTTGGGTTTCTTTATGGGTATTACGAACCATACAAAGAGGTTCCATTAGGAATAAAAGCTGTTGTTGTAGCTATTTACGAGCCACCTCAAGAAAGCAATCGGGACTCTTTAAAATTGGATTTTGAAAGATTTAACTTGAAAGATGTCGATTTTGTTGCTGATTTTTTTGGCTATCAACGCATCGGATGGATATTCACAGATTTGATTTCAGAAGATAACCAGAAAGGAACAGTGAAAACTATTCGTGATTCAAATTCCTATTTTTATCGTCTCATGAATGTATAATGGCTGGTTTATTTCAAAATTGTCATTCTAATCCGTGTCATTTATCAAAAAACAAGTTTTTTGGTTCTAAATTTGTAACAGTTTGTGTGACAGGAGATAAAAATAATCATATTCATATGGAAGCTTATCAAGTATCAAATCAATGTGTTTCTTTGGTTAGAGACGATTGTCTTATTCCAACCAATGTTCCAGAATTGGCTTATGTTCGAGAATCAAACCGAGAAAGATATGTTCCTGATGTTTTCTATAAAGGAAAAGATGAATATGGGAACGATGTTGTAAAAATTGCCAGACCTTTGCCGATTGAGTATCTTCTTGTGGATGTTCCTGTTTCAGCTCCCATTGAACAGTCATATACCTTCAACCCGATGATTGATAAAAAATCATTTCCTGTTGAAAATCGATTGATTGAAGGCCATTTACAAGACTTACATAGTTTGGCTAATTATTGTAAACAGTTTTCAAAAGAAAAGTTTTTTGAAATGTTTTCAGACTTTCATTTATTGATTTATTTGACATCTTTTGAAAATGTCAACTTGAAAGAATTTTTACCTGAGTTATTTGGTGCTCTCAAGTCTAAAAATCATTTCAAAGTTTCTGAATGGGCGTCTAAAGATCATTGGGCAACAGTTGAACAATTGATGCTTGTTCATTCCAATGGTTAGTGATTTTTTAGTTTGATTCTGAATTATAAATGTAAAAAACTTTTGTTTGCAGAGTTTTCTTCGTTGACTAGCTCCTCCGAAACTTCGATTGAAAGAACCAATTCAACAGATAGGTCAATTACAACTTGGTCATGCCAGCATTGTACATTCGAAAATGAAAAGCAAAATTCATCTTGTGAAATGTGTTCTTTGCCTCGAAACAATAATTGAATAAAATGATTGATTTTGTAATTTATTAAAAAATTGTCAATTTTTTTAAATTAAAAAATAACAAAATACATTTAAACAATTATTTGTTGAGATTTGAATTCGAAATACCTTCGTTTATATGACCACTTAATTCTTCTAGTAACCTATGTTGACGAATCAAAGTACAATCGCCCCCTTCCATAGTGTTCAAATCGTAAACGTACAAATATCCATCAGTAGTAGCCACTAAAACATATGGAGTTTTTTGTATTGAATTCGTTATAGTACAAACTGTTTTAGAACCACTGAGCGGAAGTTTTACAGTAGCGAACGAACGCCATTGGTTCATCATATCAGCCACTGAAGTAAGATAACTAGCAGATTGTAGGACTTTTTTGAAACAGTTTTTGAACATGTCTGATAAATCATCTTGAGGCTTGCTGAAAATTTAATAAATAAATTTAAAAAGAGTGTCCCGTTAATCAAAGCAAATTAATAATTATAATTCAAATTATTTAGCTTTCAGCTCATTAGATCCGTTAATTTTTTGATCAATTAAATAATTTTTCAATTTGAAAAAGTTAAATTCTAATTGCTTTAATCAATTTGAATTTGAGATTTTAAAACTCTGAAAAAAACTTATAGGCACTGAATTTCTAAACTTTATAAAAAATATTATGTGATAAAGCTAATTTGAAAATTATACTTTTATAAATCTATGAGAGTTTGACTTAAAACTGAATTGTATACACGGAACAACCAATGAATTTCAAATTTTGTCAATAAGATTTTCAAACAAAAATTTAAAAAATGGCAAAAAAATACTTTTCAGTCAGTTTGAATATATGGACAGTTTCAGTATTGCTTGATGCACACAAAAAAGTTGAGTCAGAACTGAATGATAACGAGTATATGGATACACATCGAGCGTAGCCTCGTCGAAACTCGTAAATGCAGTCTCCATTTGAAGTGCTGAACACCCTGATAACAGTACCCTAAAAAAAATTTTAATAAAAAAAATTTAAAAACTATTTTATATTTTTGAAGTTTCAAATACTCTTTCAGAAGCTGTAGCCAATTTACTTCCTTGTGGATCAAAAGTCAAAGAAATTAAAGGGTTATCGTGTGCCGTAATAGTCAATTTATTTTTATTTGCGATCGCATCAAAAATGTTCAATTCTCCCGTAGTGTTTTTGGCTGGATAGGCTAAATAACATGGATCGCTGCTTGGAGATAATGCTACGATTCCGTTGGGGTTTCTTGGAGTGTAAGTGATTGTATGCAACAAACTTAAATCAGATATATTATGAATAAAAATATTATCTTCCAGACAAACAATCAAGCGCTGCCTATTGAGCTTAACAGCCAATATGGTGTTGGAATATGAATATTGAATAATTTCTGTGTTTTTTTTGTAATGACAAACTTTGAGCTTTCTTGGAGAAGAAAGACTGACAACAGCCAATAAACTGGAAGAGAATAGCCTTTCGACAATACACGTATAGTCTGAGTCTTTGAAAGAAAAGAACAAATTAATTTAACTAGCTGAATAGAATATGAATATTAACTGTCTTCATAAAGTAAATCTAATTGATCAATTTTTTTTATATCATATAATTTGTAGCCATTTTTGGTTCCAACAGCCAATGAACTAAAATAATAAATTAATTAGTTAGTATCTAAAATTTAATTGTTTCAATTTTTTAAATAAATTACGTTGCATCTTGATTGAAGTTGACGTAAACTTTGTTTTCATCGCTATTCAAAGCACTTGAAAAGCTCATTTTTTTCAGTAACCTGACAGAAAAAAATAAACCACATGTTTTATTTTATTAACTCAACAATGATATTCTGCAAACAGAGCTTAATGATGGGATACTTTCAAAATAATCACCGAAATTTCAGGGATACATTTGTCAACAACAAAAAACGCTAACCTTTTTTAATAAAATAAAAACAGACTCAAGAGTGCCAAGAGAGTTTTCAATCACAGAATTTTGATAATAAAGTTTGGTAAGCAGCTATCTAGGCTGCTTTAAAATGAAAATAAGGCTTATTGTATATAAACAAACGGAATATATTTTTTTCATATATAATAAATATTAAAATGAAGCGCAATATTATTTTATAGATGCACAGATACATGCATTGGTATAAGTGAAAACTGCCATGGCAGTGAGGGAAGGACAGATCAATAGAAGGGAGATAGAGAACTTTATGAAGATCAAGTGAAAGAGACAATGCCATTGAATGCAATGTAGTTTTTTTTTCTAGTTGTAAACACGCGCATGTATTCTTTCATTTCAATACTTTCATTACTGTGGCGATAAACAAAACAGTCTTTTGAATTTGCGATACAGCAAAGCAAAGGTGAAGATCATCTGTTTCGTTCTAATGGTTGTTTTTCTTTGAAAATATTCTTTCAGATTATAAAATATAATTGTAATATACAACTGTACATGGGTTACGTTGTAATAAAATAAATCGAAATAATGAACAGAAGAAGGTTTTATTAGTATTAATGAGTTTCTAGTTTAAACAAGTGCAATGTTCCTAATCCCGGCTTTATCATATTTTTTTTTTAAAGTCTTCCGATTATTCATAATTGTCTGACCTAATTCGTTAATTTTTATTGAGGTATTTTTCAATTATTTTTCTCCCAAATTTTTTAATTTTAAAAAAAAACTTTGCAGTTTGAAAAAAACAATGCCTGGAAAGGTCAAAGTCCGAATTTTGGCTGGACGTAACTTACCTGTGATGGACAAATCAAGCGATACTTCAGACGCGTTTGTTGAGGTTTGCTCTTTAAAAATTGAGTTGAATTAATATTTAAAAAATATTTTTTAAGGTTAAGCTTGGGAGTACAACATACAAGACTGAAGTCTATCGACGCTCATTAACCCTTATTGGAACTCTGAGTGGTTTCGTTTTGAGATTGACGATGAAGAGCTTCAAGATGAACCATTGCAGGTACGACATTCATTTAACAATAAACTTTTTTAACACATTGACGGTCATTTGCGGCTTAAGCCTTCAAAACAAAGTTCAAATGTGGCATGGCTGTAATAGCCGCACAAATCTACTTTGGAGTAAATGTAAAAAGATTTTGAGTGTCAGTTTTTGAACTTCATTTTTCCTAGTTTCCGTCAATGTGTTAATAATCTAATTAACTGTATTATTATTAGAATAATGAAAATTTCAACTTTCTATATTTTTTAAAATTATCTAGATACGAATAATGGATTACGACACTTATTCGGCTAACGATGCTATTGGAAAAATTTACATTGATCTTAATCCTTTACTTCAAAAAGACTCCAAACATGTTTTATCTGGCTGGTAAAATATAAATAATTATGATTTTCACGCTCAAAAGCTTAATATTAAAGGTTTCCTATTTATGATACAATGCATGGTATTCGTGGAGAAATAAATTGCATTGTTAAAGTAAGTTTGAGTTTTTTAAAAAATAAAATTATTTTTTTTTTCAAAAAGGTAGCTTTATTTTCTGATTCAAACCGATATCGTCAATCTTCATGCGGCTTCAAGTTTTTTTTATTGTCCTAAAATTCCTGAAGGCTTCGTGTGTGAAGCTATTCTTGGTTTTGTAGAAGAGCTAGTTGTAAACCATGATCCAGAATATCAATGGATTGACAAAATAAGAACACCAAGAGCTTCTAATGAAGCAAGACAAACGTTGTTTTCAAAAATTTCTGGAGAAGTTCAACGTAAAATAGGGATTAAAGCCATGGATTTAGGAGGAAATGCGGTGGTTGGGTAAAAAGGTTATATTAAAATGATTATTTTATTTATTTTAATTTTCACCAGTTATCAGCAGCATTTTGATTTGGAAGGAGAATCAGGAATTGTTGTTCGAGGAATAGGAACAGCAGTTTTAATATCTAAGTCAAATATGTTTGCCGATAATTCAAACAAAAGGTATTTTTATTAAAACTTGAAACTATTTTAAATTTTTGTTTTGATAGTTTTAAAGTTGAATCAAAACAAGTTTGTAAATCAGCATCGCCTACCATGCAGATAACCAATGGTTCGACTAATTTTTATTTAGAAAATTCTAGTAGAATTCTCGAAAATCATGACCAATCGATTTCACCGCTCAGAAGGCTTTCCGATTCAGATCTGAATCATAAAAGTAAAATATTTTAAATTCTCTCATTTTTATTTATATTTTAATTGTTTTCAAGTTAATAGCTCAAATGAAAATTTTTCTTTTGAAAGTTCAGGTAATTTCATGAAAAAAAACAAAAACCACACTGTTGACAGAATGAAACTTTCGCCTGAAAAACTTCAATTGTTGGCAAGTTTTAGTTTTTCGATTCAAATTTTTATCTGAGTAATAAAAAAATTTTTAGGAATATCCTTTTTTAACTCTGAAAAATGTTCCTCCTGGTTTAATTGCAAACATTGGTGGAATCGTTTCAGCTCGTTCAGTCAAGCTATTAGGTTTTTATTAAAATTTTTTTTCTACCAAGTATTAAAAAAAATTTTTTTTTACAGATCAAATAAATAATCCTGATGATCCTGTCACAAGAGATGCTTGGTGGACTGAACTTCGAAAAGAAATAAGATCTCACAAAAAAGTTTTAGGCTGTAATGCAGTTTTAGGTTACACAGAAACAGCTTATATAAATGATGAGATATGCATTCTTTCTGCTTGTGGAACAGCTGCTCTGCTTAAAACATCTGAAATCGATATTTTCAATTCAAACGTCGAAAATCAATTCAATTTAAATGCATGGGAATCATTTGGCTTAAGCCGTAATTTTCTTATTTGAGTTTTCAAATAATATTGAGTTTCTTATTAAATAGAACAACTTTCTTGTTGCTATCTCTGTCATGCTCCTTATCAAGAAAATCAAGTACCCTTTCCGACAAATTTGATACCATGTTCTGTTTGTCACAAAGCAAAAGTTCCGGAGTTTTTGTTCATGACTATAGAAACTTGCGAAAAAACGCCTATAATTGGTTATGGAACATTAATTCAAGCTAGGGTATGCCGGGCAAAAAGAGAAAGTAAAGGAGAAGCTTGTGCCAAAGAAATTTCTGATGTGAGTTTTGCATAACTTATTTTTTAAATTTTTATATTCCGAAATATTTTTCAATAGAGTCTTCCATTTCTTGAATACGAGTTGCACCGACAATTGTTGACCAAATTGAAAATTAAAGGAATGAATAGCTTGTTTAACATTTCTATTCAAAGTAATGAAACTTATGTATAAAATTTTTTCTATTTTTTTTGTAAATGATGTTTCAGTTTCATTTGGCGAAAACATGCTTGTAGCCGTGGCCACAGGAACAGGTTAGTTGATTTGAAAAGCATATCAAATAAATCAATTACATGTAATTTGACTTAAAGGTGCATATCTAGCTTCACTGCTTCCTCCAACTCCTCCTAAAATATCTTCAGGCAAAGGCATTCTGTGCTCAAAGTTGAATGAAATTCAAGCTCTGATATCGGATAGTATTAATCGCAATCGAGAGTTATATCATTTAAATTTTAAACCATATCATCTTAAAAAAATTGAAAAATTAGAAAATGAAATTGAGCTTTCTCCTGTTTCATCGAATAAAAAATTGAATGAAAAAACCGAGCTAAGCTCTGAAAATAAAGAGAGTTGTGTTTTGCTTGAAGTTGATGATACTGAAGATGCAGATATAATTTCCTTAATGATTGATTCTGATGTTCCCAAAGGGTTTGATATCTGTAATTCGGAATATTTACCAGGAAAAGAAAATCAGTTTGTATGCAACTTGCAAATGTTTTCACAAGTTTATAGAACTAAATTGGCTTCTATCAAACAATTTGGTCATCAATTTGATTGGATAATTCAAGTAAGCTACAAATTGAAATTTTTTAAAGTAAAGAAAAATTTTTAGAGTTTGTTTGTCAAGTTTCGAGCATTGATTCCATGTTGTCTGACAGATCTTAAATTTCTCATTGATATTCCAGAGTCCGACATAATTCAAGTAATTTTTAATTCAAATTTTTTCAAGATTAATGTAAACTAATCAACGTTTTTAACACCCAACTAAAAATATTCTGCTACAAAACTTAATAAAGTTGTATGAATTGTATTGTATTACTCGTAGATTAAAAATTCTTTCTTAAGTTGAAAAATTTAAAACATCAAAAAAGAATAGTTTTATTTTTTAAAAAAATTATAAAAAGTTTTTTCTTAAAGATAACAGTCATTGGAACTTCAGTTGGCATGGGCCCGCCTGCTTTTAAAAACAGTTTGAAAAATAAAAATAGCATCAGTAAGCTCGATTTTTTAATAGTTTGACTGAATTGATTGATCACAATTAATTTTTTATTTAGATATTCAATCAGAACGTGGTGATCATGATTTGATATTTTCGATAGACAATTTGAATGAAAAAAAACTAAACGACAATCTTGAAGAATCAACAGATAAAAATTTTCATTATCATGTAAGTCTTTGAACTAAATAAATCGAGTATAATACTCGAAGTGTAGTGAATGTCCGAAATATTGTACAAACCTAAACTGAATTTGAACCATAGCTAAGCCTACAACTAAAATCTATATATTCTGTACTTGAACTAAACCTAAACCCTTATCTTTTTATGATGATTTGATAATAAATGAGAATGTTGAATATGTTATTTAATTTATTGATTTTATTTTTATTGAATTTGACAATTTTTTAGGTCTATCCTAAGGAACATTACGGAATCGAGCTGAGTCCTTTAAGTTACATCACTGGGGCTTATATAAATCCATATCTTGGCAATTTGGACTTTTTTTTTATTCGAGAAAGTAGCAGCATACGGGATGTAAGTTGAAAAAAAAACAATACATGATAAAATACATGTTTGTATTAAATGTTTTTCATGTTTGTGAATACTGATTTAGTACGGAGGATTAAGTGGATTCATACACAATTTTATGACCGAAGTATTTGCAATAGTTCGTTCGCATGTTTCTTCTTTGGGTGGAAATGCTATGACATCTTTTCACATAACGCAATTACTTATTTTTTTTAATCCTCATAAAAACCAGGTATATTATTTAATTAAACAATTAAGCAATCTCTGAATTTTAGGTTTTTTTTCAGGCTCAATGTTTGATCAATGTTGCTGGTGATGTTGTTTTAGTTCATTATAACAAAAAAATTGACTGAATTTTTTTACTTTTTGCATGAAACTTATATGCTCTTTCAAAGCTCAATCAAAGGCATGCAAACAAATAGATGATTTTATTTTAAAATGGATCAAGTTACGAAATTTTATTGTTAATCCGTATATCAACTTGAATAAAAATGTAAATCATATTTTTTTTAATTTACTCAATTGAATTTTTTATTAAATTTACAAATTTTTTACTTCAATGAAATGATGAAATTTAAATATTATTTCAAAAATTCTAATCAAAACACGCTAAATAACTAAAAAAAATAATTGTGCTTATTCAGATGTATTTCGCAAATATAAAAATCTAATACGTTTATCGAATAAATAGGGCAGAAAATGTTTATTTTTGAGAAGTTTATCTAGGTCGAAGCTCCATTGATGTTGATTTCTTAATGATATTTTTTATTATTATTGAAAAATTAATTCTAAATTGAATTAATTTGACCCGAAGAATTTTTCAAAGCTCAAAATCCATAATAATAAAATGAAGAAATACAAAAAAAATACTAATAAATTGAATATGAAAATGTTTTGAAAAAGTTTACCCAATAGTTTATTTCTGGAAAATTTATGATGTAAATGAACTTGGCAATATTGAAATTCTATTTTTGTTTTGCTATTCTTTCTCAGTTCATCAACATGTGATGCGATAAAAAGATCGAAATTTTTTAGTTCTATTTTTTGCTAAATTTCATTATTTGCAATCAAGATGGCTTCTGCACGAGTTCTGCCGTTTGTCCGTGGAATAGATTTGAGTAATAACAACTTTCAGGTAAAAAGAAAAAATGTTTAAAGATTAAAATTATTTTCATTTGATGTTTCTTTAGGATGAAAACTTTCCCAAGAATTTTGCTAAAATGACGGGTCTCAGATGGCTCAAAATAAACAAGAGCAAAATTGATTGGATCCCCGAAGAATTTGCAACTCTAGAAAAACTAGAAACGTTATCTTTAAATAAAAACAACTTGGTCACTCTTCATGGGGAAATATGTACACTTAGTTCTTTGCGTTCATTGATACTTCGTTGCAATAAAATCAACAACAATGGAATTCCCACAGAATTGTTTAAATTGGAAGAATTAACAACTCTTGATTTAAGTGATAATTGTTTAACCAATGTGCCATTAGAGTTAGAAAAGTGCCGTTCACTTCTTGTTTTAAATTTATCAAAAAATTTGATTGAAACAATTCCAAGTCAACTTTTCATAAATTTATCTGATTTACATTACTTAAATTTAAGCAACAATAGACTTGGTTTGTTTTATTACTTTTTAAAATTTTTAATTATTTACATTTTGTTGAATCAGAAACTCTACCACCCCAAATGCGAAGATTGATTAATTTGCAAAATTTGGATTTGAGCAATAATCCTCTTGGACATCACCATTTGAAATTATTACAATCTCTCGCCACTTTGCAAACATTAAACTTGAGCAATACTCAAAGAACTGTACATAATATTCCTCCTTTATTAGATCATCTCAAGTTTTTAACTGATCTAGATATCTCTGACAATAATTTGACTTGTATACCTGATGCACTATATCATTTACAATCATTGAAACGTTTAAATCTTTCTAATAACTTAATTTCAGAGATTTCAACCGAAATAGATCAGTTTTGGCTTAAGCTTGAAGTTTTAAATTTATCTCGAAATAAGTTAAAGTCTTTACCTCAATCTTTGAGTAAACTCGAAAAAATTCGTTGTTTATATTTGAATAACAATGAACTCGATTTTGAAGGCATTCCCAATAGCATAGGAAAACTTTACAATTTAGAAGTTTTCATGGCTTCTAACAACAATTTAGAATTAATACCCGAAGGAGTTGTACGTTGTGGGAAATTGAAAAAATTGGTTTTGTCAAAAAACAAACTCATCACTTTGCCGGAAGCAATCTATTTATTGAATGATTTAAAAGTTTTAGATTTGTCTGACAATCCAAATTTAGTTCTTCCGCCCAAGTCTGTCGAGCTGAAAGAAACTAACAAAACTATGTATAATATTGATTTTAATTTGGTTAATCAAATGAAAAAAACTTCAAATAATGGCGTTGATGGTTTTATTCAATCATCTGGTAAGCTTTAAAAATGTATTTAGTTTTTGAAAAGTTAATTTTTTCAATCAAGTTCCGGCCAAAGATCCGATTGCTCGCAAATTACGACTCGTTCGTCGTGCAAAAGAAAAAACCGATGAAAATGAATCATCAAAAGTTCTTAAAGCAATGACTGAGCTTGCCAATAAACAAGAAAATTTAAATGTTAATTCTTTCGAAAATGAAACTAATCTTAAACCAAAACGTTGGGAAGAGTCCTTGGAAAAACCTTTGCTTGATTATAGCGATTTTTTTGAAGATGACGTGGGCCAGTTTCCTGGTCTTCTTATTTGGGAAATTGACAATTTTTACCCTAGTCGTTTAGATGATGCATTTTATGGTAAATTTTATGAAGCAGATTGCTATATCATTTTGAAAACTTTTGAAAATCAAAATCAAAATCTTGAGTGGGATATTTATTATTGGATTGGATCGGAATGTTCATTAGATAAAAAAGCTTGTTCAGCTATTCATGCAGTACATTTGAGAAACTTTTTGTCGGCTAAATGCCGAACTATTCGTGAAGAACAAGGCGATGAAAGTGAGCAGTTTTTGGAATTATTTTCTCAAGGTATAACCTACATTAAGGGCGCAAGAACTTCAAGTGGTTTTTATACTGTAGAAGAAATAGCTTTTTCTACTCGAATGTATCGTTTGCATGAAGTTTCAAGTCAACAACTTTATATGGAATCAGTAGATTTAAATGTATGTTCTTTAGATTCTCGATTCGTTTTCATTATTGATGCTGGATATAAAATATATGTTTGGAACGGAAAAAGTTCAAAAAATACTGTTAAACAAAAAGCTAGGTTACTAGTCGAAAAAATCAATAAAGAAGAACGTAAAAATAAGTCAACATTATTTTTTGTAACACAATTCGAAGAAACGATTGATTTTTGGGAACAATTTGATCAAGTTCCAGATTTATCTAAACACAGCTTCAAAATAGAAAGCCTTGAAGTTTTCAAGCCTCATGATCCGGTTCTTTATAAAGTTTGTCTTGGCACGGGGTATCTTGAGCTTCCTCAAGTTTGTTACAAACCTAAACAACTGATTAAAGCTAATTTCGAAAGCAGAAACGTTTACATAATGGATGTTTTCACTGATGTTTTTATCTGGTATGTATTAGTATTCGATTAGTATAAAATTTATTTTTAACATCATTAATATAGGGTTGGGAGAAAATCTGCTAGACTTGTTAGAGCAGCAGCTCTTAAATTAGCTCAAGAGTTATTCACGATGATCAAAAGACCAAATTTTGCTATGGTTACTCGTTGTTTAGAAGGGTATTATTAATTTAAAAAAAAACTTTTCTTAACTCGAGTTTTCAAGGGTTGAAACAGAGTCTTTTAAATCTCGTTTTTCAATGTGGGATACTTTTGTACCGGTTGATTTTACTCGCACTGCCGAATCTGTGCAAAAAATAGGTGCCGACATGAATAAATGGTTAAACGAACATTCAGATTTTAAATACGATCTCAATGTTTTATTTATGCCTCGTCAACCAATAATGAGTGCCAAAGAATCTCAGCAACTTTGCGATGAATGGAATGAAGATCTAGATAGCATTGAGTCTTTTGTTTTAGAAAACAAAAAATTTACAAAACTTCCTGAAGAAGAATTTGGTCATTTTTTCACTGGAGAGTGTTATTTTTTCTTATGTCGTTATTGGGTTTTAGTGGAGCCAGATGCCGATGAAGAAACTAATGAAGAAGAAGAATTTATTGACGAAGCACAATGGACAGTCTATTTTTGGCAAGGAAGAGATGCGTCAAATATGGGATGGCTCACATTTAGTTTCACTATTCAGAAAAAATTTGAAAGTTGGTTTGGAAACAAATTGAAAGTGGTCAGATTTTTTCAGCAACAAGAAAACGCCAAGTTTTTATCTCATTTTAAAAGAAAATTTATTATTCATCAAGGCAAAAGAAACTTGAATATCACTCCTAAAGAAAGATTATTTAAAGCTGATGAAAATGAATTTTTTCATTTGCGATCTAATTGTGATCCCATCACTTTAAGATGCATTCAAATTAGTTTGAAAAATGTCATTTTATATTCTTTTTATTGTTATATTTTAAAACTTTCGTCTTCTCACTCTAAAAAAGAAGTTTTTATTTGGATCGGTGCAAGCTCTTCCAATGATGACGTCGAAACTGCTCAAGAAATTTGTTCCAATACTTTTGATGGTTATATTGTCACTTTAATTAACGAATCTCAAGAACCTCTTTCGTTCTTAGAAAATATTAATATATCGGCCATTGAAAACGATTGTTCGTTCATCAATTATTCAAGATTGTTTCGTTGTTCCAACGATAAAGGTTATTTCACGGTTTCTGAAAAGTGTTCAGATTTCTGTCAAGATGATTTAGTTGATGACGATATAATGATTTTGGATAATGGAGCTCAAGTTTTTTTATGGCTTGGAGTTCGATGTAGTGAAGTTGAAGTGAAATTAGCTTATAAAAGTGCTCAAGTTTATGTACAGAACATGCGTTTGAAACAACCTGACAGGCCGCGAACTTTGATGCTCACTATCAAAGGTAAAGAAACTCAAAAATTTACCAAATGCTTTCATGGGTGGTCAAATTTCAAAGATGTCAAAGATCCTCGTATTCAACTTGACAAAAAAATGATACCAATTATTTATAAGCATACAAATTTTTATCTGAAATCTCAAAAAAATGAAAACAAAAATTAATAAAAACAAAAAGATATTTATATTTCAAAATTCGGTAAGCTAAATTTTGTTATCACAATTTTTTCAATTGAAGCAGTATTATAAAAGTTCCCATCTAAACAATTCGATTATAGTGAAATAATATGTGTCAATAAAAAGCTTATTACAATAAAATGATTGAGCTTTAAATTGGTTCTACTTGATTCAGTCCAATCACATGTACCAAGTAAATCATCTTCTTGCAAGTCGATAATAAATATTTTTTTTTCAGAAAATGTTCCATTTAAACCATTTTTTGATAATCGGCATAAACTTGGAGATAAAGTTGATTTGGCGTGAATTGCTGCGGCTACGTTAATACTTTTCATTTCGCTAAAAACTTCTTTTATCCATTGACTAATCCACAGCATGTTACAATCACAAATCAAAGGATTATTTTCTAGAATTATTCCTCCTGATTTAAGAAGAAAAAATAAATAAAGTTTTGATTATTTTATTTGAAAACATACCCAATAATTGACGAGATTGCCATGTTTTTAAAGAATATTTTTTGTTTATGTTGAAAAAAACTAAAGGATTGACCGTTTCCAAATGGTTATTTTTTAAATCAAGCGTTATGTATCGAATATCTGCCAAATATTTTAGCAAACCATTAGGTAGATTTTTAATGCTAGTGTTGGTTATGCGTAAAATCAAGTCGTTGGCGTTATTTAGTCCTAAAAATGATATTTTAAGTTACACTTTGTTCAGTTACAAAATATTAACCTTGAAATGCGTCTGGTAAAATTTCAACCAAATTATTACCAGAAACTATCAGTTCACGTAGTTTTGCCCCAAACGCCCATTGAATTTGATGTGAAAGTATAGGCTCTTTTACGTCAATTTCGATACGTTTAAGCGAATCTGTTTTTGATAAAATATCTTGTAGTCGAAACGATCGAATTTGCGGATAAGTGCTTGTTTTCAAAACTAATAATTGACTTTTATTTGAAAGAAAAAACATTGAATGTTATATTTTAACTAAAAATTAAACCAATCTCACCTTTGATATATAAAAATTCGAGAGTCTATATATTGAAGTTTCAAATTTCTTATATCTAGATATCTAATATATTTCAATCCAGCAAAACTAGAAGAATCTAAAATTTCAATAGGATTATCACGTAAATTCAAATGACGTAAGCGTGTCATATATTTCCAAATATGTTTTGGCACTTCATGGAAATTATTTTTAGCTAAATTGAAAAATCTGATATTACGGCTTTTTGAGAAAACTTTTGTGTTAACGTATTCAATGAAGTTATCACTGAGATCAAGAGAATACAAACAACGAATATTTAATTCTTCAAGTTGAGCAATATTCAATTTATTCAAATTAAGAGTTGATAAAGTAGAATGATTATTAAAAATTGAAACCAGTTTGATATTTATTCAGTTGAATGGGATTGTTATTTAAATCCATCGTTGTAAATGAATCAAAGCTTTGTACAAAGGGCTTACAAGGTTTAATGAATAAAGCTGATTATTTGAAACAAGAAGTTCAATCAGATTGTTACAAAAAAGTAAACGATTCGGTAATGAGGTCAAAAAATTGTTTGAAACATCTAGATATTTCAAAGTTTTTTCAATTCCAAAACATTTATCATTTTCTATAAGAAAATTTATTCGATTCTGTGCCAAATTCAATTTCATCAATTTTGTCTGTTGAAAAAAGTTTTCTGGAATATCTTTAATTTTATTTCCTTGTAGATCAAGCGTTTTAAGGCTGTTCAATTTATCAAAGATCAGACCAAACTCAGACAAATTTTTAATCGAGTTCCACTGCAAACTTAAAGTTTGTATTTGACTTTCGAGTGGTTGGTTAATTTCGTTTTTAATTAAAAAATCTTCCGATTCTAATTTTGTTTCTAAACTTGTGATGTTATTGTTGTTGAGTGAGAGAGTTTGCAAGTTGGGACATAACGTGAACAAGTGAATTGGTATTAAGCGAATCAAATTGTTATTAACAAACAGACTTAAAGTTTCAGCGCAAAACTCAGACATAAATTCTGATGTGAGGCGAGCAATTTTATTGTTGGACAAATCAAGAACACGTACTCGCAATGTTTGTCCTTCTTGATTGGGTTCTTTGGTTTGTTCTCTGTTTGTTTTAGATTCGTCAGAACTTTGGCAATTTGCAAAAGTTTTTATTTGATTATGTGAAGCGTTCAAATAAAGAGAAAAATCATTCAAATTCTTGATTGATACGTATTGAAAAATTTCTATTGAGAAACATTCCAATCTGTTCTCGTCTAACATAAGCGTCAACGAATTGTACTCAGACGACAAATTATAAAATGAATTTTTTCTATGTAATTTATTTGATTTTTGGACAAAACTAGTGACTGTAAACGAGGTAAATTTTTAAACGCATACTTTTTTATTTCTTTGATTCGATTAAAATATAATGTTATGCTTTCTAGTTTTGTTTGATTAACAAAAGTATGGCTTTCTATCAGCGAAATATTGTTGTGACTCATTATAACAGATGTCAAATTTGGAATATTGATAGCCAAATGAAGAGGTACATTTTCAATTTGATTATTCTGAAAGTCCAGATGCATTATCGATGGAAATAACTATAAAAAAGAGTTTTAAAGAAAAATGAGAAAAATTTTTAAACAGAAAATATTTGATAAAACTGAAATTATTTTTAAAAAAATATTATCAATTTCATTTTTGATTTATAAGTTTATTGATTGTGAGTTTATATTTAACTGACTTTATATTGTCATTATATAGATTAAATAATCAGATAAAAAATTAATAAGCTATTGAAAATTTATAGAAATATAAGTGCATAACAGTTTTTCTTTTATACTCACTTCAATTAGTCTTTTGGAATATTATGAAGAGAATTAAAATTGAACTGAAGCCATTTGACTGAAGGAAATGTTGTTTGATGACAATGAATATTTTTGTTGTTGTTGTTTTGAACTTCAAAAAAATCAACTTTGTTAAGCGAACTTAAATCAAGCATTTGAAGATTTCTCGAGAATGGACAGAACTGAGAAATTTTTATTTGAAGAAATTTGTTGCCACTAAGTCTCAATTCATTTAATTGGTTACATGATTTAAATGCTTGTGGTTCAATATAATTCAAATTGTTTTTAGATAGTGTTAAAGATCTCAACTTGAAACACCAATCAGAAAAATTGTTTTCTTCGATTTTATTTATCAAGTTATCATGAAAACTTATTTTGATTAAATTTTTCAAAATATTTAGAGCATTTGGAATTTTTTTAAAAAGATTTTGAGACAAATCAAGAATTTCCAAAGTGTTTGCACTTTTATTAAATGCATCCAAATCAACAGAAACTAATCTATTATTTTTTAACAAAAGCTGTTTTAACGATTCTAAAGATTTCAATGCTTCGGGAAATGTATCAATCAAATTATAATTCAGGTTCAAAACTTTGAGTTCTTTTTTCAACGAACCATCAAACGCATCCGATGAAATCAATGAAGATGAAATACGATTATTAGATAAAATCAAAGTTTCAATACAAATATCAAAAAAAGTTTTAGTCGATAGAGATTGAATAAAATTAAAATCTAAATAAAGTTTCACTATTTTTAATGAACATTTTGATTTATTTCTTTCATTTATTATACTTTGATTATCAAAATTATTCTCGTTGTTTTTCAGATTTGTGAACAATTCTTCTGGTAAATGAGAAATCAAATTGTGACTCAAATCAATTAATTGAATTTTCTTCACTGGTAACTTGAATAAAGAAAATTGGCTTATTAAATTGTTTTGTAGCTGCAACGTTTCAAGTTGATTGAGATTTTGAATAGATCTAAATGGAATTTTTCGAAGCAAGCAGTTTGCAAACGACAGAGATTTCAGAGTGGACGGAAAAGGATTGCCTTCGACTCGTTCGATCATGTTATTAGAAAAATCGATTGATTCCAAGTTGATAAATTTTTGAAAAGTTTTATCCTCAATAATAGATAGAAAATTTTCATTAAGTAAAAGTGTTCTCAGAGATTGCAATTCTGATAATTCTTTCTCTTTAATTATTTCTATTTGATTTCCTTTCAAACTGAGCCATTGCAATTGATCCAAGTAAACTAATGCCCTTGTTGGTATTTCTATTAAATTCCCATGTGAAAGATCTAAACTAGTTAGCGTGTGTTTGATAGCCGTTTCTTTGAATGTATCCGGATTAACGTAAAATAGCCGGCTTCTCGTGATTGTTAAACTTGCTAAAGTAATTAAATTTTGAAAATCACTAGGATAAAATTGTATGAAATTTGGAACATTGATCAAGCGTATTCTGTATAGATGACGATAATTATCAAAATTAGGAATCGAATCCAATGGTGCATTAACACAGGTCACGTCGATATATTGAGATGTGTAATTTTGGCACAAACACAATCGATTGAAATCACATAAAATTTGTTTACAATCATTGAATGACATACGACTCATCATCACTATAGTCCAAACCATTATCGTTATTGTTTCCAAATTTAAAAACTTGAAATAACTTCTCCAACATGATGGTTTTGAATTTTTAAACTCTGTAAAAGTTTTGAAAGTTATTTTTATTAAAATAAAGCTTAAGTTTTTGCCTTTTTTTGGGTGAATTTGTTTGTTATAATTCATTTTATTTATAAAAATTACAAAAATTAACGAAACATTGAAAGTCTATTGTGTTTTTCAATTTAACATTAATTATTTCATTTAAAAAGTTTTTTTTTACTTTTCAATTCTGAAACTATTGCAGTTTTAAATAAGTTTTTTTTCTAAAACTGATGCTAATATATAGTAGCAACACATTTCATTATAATTCAAAGCTTTTTATCAGTAGAAAATAAAATTAATAAAAATTATTTTTTTTAAAAAGCTTTTTAAAAACTTTTTTCAAACATTAGATTACAGTGACTACAAACTTTTTAAAAATTCGGTTGCTAGTTGAAATAAAGTTTTCTCTCACTTGTTGCTATTGCATACAATTCTATAATAAATTAAAACTACAATGAAAAAATCACTAGTTTTTGCACAAATTTTTTAATCATTAAAAGGTCAAAACAAAACTAAGGTTAACAATCAAAAAGTTTTGAAAACTTTGAAAAAAAGATACTAAACAAATTTTGAGCTACTTTTTCAAATTATTGAATTTTAATTTCTCAGTTATTATTGAATTCAAATAAAGTTTCATTTCATTTTTTTCATAGATCAAAAATTTTGAAGGATTTTAATTAAATAGATAGAAGATCGATTGAAATTTGTTTTTTATTTTTATAATCTGTAGAAAGATTTTTAAAAATTTCATGAATTTTATGATTTTATTTAATTTTATGAAAAGATTCGGAAGCTTTATTAATCAGTAATTTAAAAAATAGTAAGTAAAATTCAATTTTCAGATAGCTTTGTTTATTCTGTAAAAAACTAATGGTTGACCATTGTTTATATAAAAAAATTATAATACAAAATATGTTCATTTTTTTATTTATTGGTATATTTAGAAAACTTGTTAAAAAAGCTTTTTTAGAGTATAAATGCTTGATATTATTTTAAATTCAAATGAATTTTCTGTTGTTTCATATTTTTTCAATATTAAAACAAAGAAATAAGACCATTGAAACAAGTCAAAAATTGTCACGTTTTTCGAACAAAAATTTTACAGCATTTTTTTCATTTTTGTTTTATTAATAACAATTTGTTCGAATTGGCTCGGTTTTTATTCTGTTGAAAATATCGTTTCACGTTTTTTTTCATGTTGTCAAGTTTTTATTTCATTTAAAAAAAAAAGTTGATATCAACTAATATTAACTAGTATTGATTTTTTCTAGAAAAATTGCGTCAAAAAACTCTATGTAACAAAAGTTTTTGTTTCTTTAATGTTTGATATTTTGAAAATTAAAGTTTCGAAGTCTGGTTTGAGCTAAAAAATTTCCAATTATTTATATAAATGCTCAATTTATCGAAATGAAAGAAAGAAATATCCCAAGTTTATTCTGCAAAGAACAAACAGTGCTTGAAATCATCTGCTCATTTAACTTGAAATAAAGTTTTTCAATTTAAAAAAAAATTTAATAGACCTAAAAATTGTGAATTACTATATACTGTATATTAATGTATATTTTTACATCATTTATTTTAAAAATGAATTTAACATGGCGACATTTGGCGTTTTATCGAGTGAAAAGTCAATTTGAAATTTTTCAAAGCTACATAACTAAAAAATTTTAAATAAAAACAATTTCAAATTTGAATTTCTCTTAAAATTTAAAAAATTTATTTGAAAAAATAAAATGAACTAAAACAACATTTGCAAATTTTGACAATTAATTTTGAGCAATTTTTTTGTATCATTAGTTCAAATAAAAATCAAGTAAATAAATCAATTTTCAAAATGTAACAAATAATTTTTTTTCTTGTTTTTTTTTTATTCTTAATCATTTCGATTATAAAACTAAACAGAGTTTTTGTTTTGTTTAAATAAATCAATTTGCTTTAAAAATTTTGTTTTCGCTTTATTTGTTATTTGAATTCGATCAAAAAGAAAGAAAAAAAAATTTCCCAATTGGGAAATCTTTTTCTTCCATTCATTCATTGAGTTGAGCCATCACCATTTTCATCGTCGATTTAAATTAAGTTAACAAGAAAATGTGTCTACACAAGCGAAAACGATTCAGAAAGGAAATAAAATAATTCATAGTTAATAGTAATAATTGTCCTTTTTTATATGAAACTTGAATGACTTGTATTAAGTATTCTGTGTTTTGTATTAATGTTTTCTTGTTCATTTTCTTTCTAGAAACAACAGAACGAACAGAAAAAATGTTAAATTTGGTTTTTTTTTTATTTGATCAAATAAAGAAAAGAATTTTTTTTTTGTATATAAAGACAAAACAGATATTTATATATCTGAAAAAAGAAGAGTTTTTTCTTATATTTGAAAAGAATACGAAAAAATTGTTGTGATACCATCTATGAATACTAATTTGTTTTTTAGGAACTGGTCACGTCTCAGCTAGTTTCAATATAAAAAAATTTATAGTGAGTACTGCTAGTGTGTCTTATTCACTGAGAATATAAGAAAAATATATTCTTAGGTTGAATTCTGAAACAAAACAAAACAAAACAAAAAAGCAAAATGAGCCAAAAAATGGTCCTCAATCGCATCGTTTGATTTTATAGAGTTTTTTTTCTGTTGTTGCTGGTATTTTGTTTTGTTTTCGCATCTATCGTACGTGTGTTGTTTTAGCTGATCAAAAAGATTTTTTTTTTTTTTTAATATGAATAAAGTTTTTTTGTTATATACTTTCATTCGGTTTTAAACCGTCATCATAACCGATACTGAATATTATCATTTTCTACTTGTAATGTTTTTCAACCAAAAAAAGAAAAAGATTATATTTCAAAAACATTATTTAAACTGAAAAAACTTCGAATTTTCAATGAATTTTTTCCGCTGGCAAACAAAAATAATTTATTCATTCAATTCATGTTTTGAAATTGTATTGAAGTTTTGTGAATCAAGTTGATTGTCACACATAATAAGCTGATTTTTCAGAAACAATACACTTATTCACTCAAAATTAGTTTTAATCTCTGTCATTGTTTTTTTTTTGTCAAAATTGAACAATACTAAAACAGAAAAAAAACTTGCTAAACACAATAAATCTTATTAAGATCAATTTTAATGCATATAATGAACTTTTTTTTAAAATCTGTTACCTTGCTACTAGATAATTTGAATAAAAATAATTTTTATATATTTACGGCACATTGTCATCAGATCAATCAGAAAACATTTTAGCTGTTTTAGATTATTTTTCCACCACTAAAATAAAAAAATTTGTAACATGGATTTATAGAAATCGAAGTTTTAACACAAAAATAAAATTGATGATTCAATACATTAAAAACACAAAGTTTTTTTCAAGTAAATTACAAAATTATTTTGAATTCATGGAAAAAAGTGTTTTAGTTTTCATAGTGTATTTCAGTCGATATTTTTTTACAAAAAACTGGTGGAAAACAGCAACAAAAAAAAAGTTATCCATTTTACAAATAACTTGAAACATCAACAAACGCCATAATGTGACCATATTGATTTAATAATTGACAAACTTTTTTTTTTTTAAAAGAATGTTTGGGAAAATTTGGCAGCTTGCGAGTCGAACGTTTAAACAGAAAAACGAGTATTTTACGTTGACAATGTAGTTTATAGTATCAAAATGAAAACACATTGGCAGCTTGAAGATGCGGCCGCTAACAGAAACTTGAAGCTTGACTTTCCTTAAAACACTGTGTGCAATCTGTGTTTTTATCAATGAAATTTTAATTACAAAAAAAACTTGTCATGTCTCAGTTTGTTTTTTTTTCATTGAATAACACTTTCATTCCTTTTAAAAAACAGACAAAAAAAAGTTGATGTGTATAGGCTGCCAATAGAAAACTAAAAAAAAAAAACAATGCTTAATATTAAATAAACTTTTTTTATAGATTTCTACTAAATTCATTAAAAATAAATTGAAAGTTTTTTTTGAATAATGAAATTTTCAGAATCTTATTTATTTTAACAAATTAAAAAAAAACTTTTTTTGTTGATCTCTTAAAATAATAAATTTTTTCATGATAACACTAAACTAGAATGGTTTTCAACTCTTTTAATGATTAGATTTGATGAACTTCATTTTTAATGTTATTTATAATGATTTAAATTACAAAAACTTTGTCTGTTTGTGTCTATAATATTCGAACAACTTTTATAAAATATTTGAATTAAAATATTATTTTTTGCAAAAATACTAGAAGTTCATGCGTTAAAAATTTTAACGTGTTTAAAAACTACCGTAATAGTAGTTTATTTGATTTTAAAGACTTATTATAATAGATTATAAATGAACTTGAAATAAATTTTACAACCAATAAGTATACATCATAGGTGAAGTTCGCCTGAAAGCGGTTTAAAGCAGATTAAAAGGTTAATTAAAACGTGCCGTACTTTTATTGTTGATAATAAAATCTATCTGTTTATTTGAAAAATGACTTGAAATGTTTTGAAAATGACGAATCTATTGAAAATACCAACGGCAGAGATCTAATAGAGAAAAAGTTTTTTTTCACGACTTGGAATCATTATTCTTCAGTTTTAATTTTGCTAATTGTTTTTTTTTATTCTGTTTCTCTATTATTTTAATTTTATTCAACCGAAAAAAACAGATAGGAAAAATAAACTTTGTGATTTTTTTGTTGAATACTTTTGATGAATAAACAATTTAATAATAACAACAAAATCTAAAGTTTTAATTGAAAAATTATTTTTTTTTAATTTAATAAATTAGTTTCAACTGAACTTTTTTTAGAAAATTGAAAATATGATGCATCGATAGATTTATTGAAGAAAGTGTGTAAAAGTTACAATGATGAATAGGATGATCGTGTGTTTTTTGTTAAAATATTACTTGAACTATAAATATCGTTAAATAAGAGAATGTTTTAATTCAATAAAGACAATTATTACCAATTTTTTAAATAATGCTCCCAAACCAAGCCTACAAAACAAACATAAACATAAACAATTAAAGTTTCTTGAAATAATCTCGGAGCCCAAGTGTTTGATTACACAAACACACACACACATTCCTCATCATTTTAAGAAAATTTAGTCTTTAATATACTATTCTGCATTATGCATTGTATCGATATTGTTTGTGATCGTGAACCCTCTATTAATGAGTTTTTGTTTTTGGGTATCGATTTTTATTCGATAACAATTGTCGCGAGACTAAAAATAATACCAAAGCTCACAAGCATTCGATGCAATCAAATTCGCAAACGGTTTATTTTTTCGATAAATACATCATCATCATCATACGCCATCACCCCCGATCCGATAGAATCAACTTGTGTTCGAGTGAATAAATGAATGTCGGCTTTGACCGTTTTTACGCGGCGACGGGTGTTTCTGTTCAATAAACATATACACAACGCTCACACGAATTGTATTAATGCGTCAGATTAAGAGGTGTCAAAGATTTTAAATGAAACTATTAGTCTTCTATTATATTAAAAACAGAAAATAAACACACAATATTATTATGAATAGAACTATAGAAATATTTTATTATATGCCTATTATTACTATTATTATTATATTAAACTTAGGGTATTAAGAGCCAAGCTATTCGATTCGGTTCTTTTATTTTAGTTTTTCTTCCATGTGTAAAGTGTTTGAATTAGAATGTTTCAAATTTGAAATGCATTGTACCATTGATAGATTTAGACAGGCAAGTTTTTTTTTGTTGAACAAACACAGTGTAATAACGGTTTAATAGGATATAGACTTTGATAATATTATTAAGAGAAGAAAAAAAAGTTTTGTTATCCTACAAACAACTGTCGAATCAAGTTAAAATCTTTGCTTTGGTTTCAAACAAAGTTTTTGAACAAAAAAAATTCAAATCAGATCTGATCAAAAATGACAAACACAGCGATAAGCAATAAAAATTTGAGTTTTTTAAACAAGTTTTTTTTGCCCAGTTTAAAGTTTTAAGTTCCTTAAACTTATTCAATAGGTTCATATCAAACCTGACTAAACTTTGTTTATTTAATAAATTATTTTCTTTCTATGTTTCAAACAAATTAGTTTGTTGAAAAACATCGAGATAAGTTTACCATTTGTTTTTATGTTTAAAAAAAATTTTTAGAATGCTGAATAAACTACAGTATAATCACTAAAAAAAAGAACAAAACACAAAGCTTGTGCAATACTATTTGTTTTTTTAATACGACAAAAACTCTATGATACTATTTGATTTAAAAAATGATAGTTTAAACAAAAGTTTTTAATAAAATTTAATGCGATTCAATGGCGAAATTTAACAGAAATAAACTGTATTTTTTTATTCAAAAAATCGTCGATAGAAGTAAATAAAAACTATCATGATACTACTGAATTTTATTTATTTTCTTTTGAGAACTTGAGAAAATAGATAAATTTGCCAAGTTTTTTTTTTTAACACATAAACACAATTTAGTTACATTTCTGTTGTGCTTAGGTTGTCAGAAATGAAATTTTATTGATTCATGTTAACAATTTAAAACGCAGAATTTAAAAAAACGTTATTTTTTTTATTTGATTGGCGTTTGACAAATTAAATTTTTTTGGTTCTATAAAAATACACATCCAAATGAAAAATATCATTCGATGCTTGTGATATTTTATTTCAGGTTAAATCATTAAAAAACAGCTCTATTTTAGGTTTAAAGATTCTATTTTTCAATTCTGTTAAAAATAAAAAACAAAAAAGTTTCAAAAAATAGTTTTAAAACTGAAGAACTTAAAATTTAAAACAATTTATTAACTGATATTATTAATTTTATAACAATTTTAAATACTAAAATACTTTATTAATATTTTCATTGAGTATTTTAGATAATTTAGGCGTTCTAAATAATAACGGCGAACTCAACATTCCGTCAATTTATTATTTTAATTATTATCAAAATCTAAACACTTCAGAAAATGAACTGATGATGAGATGATACTATGCGTTATTCTCGAAACGTTTTTTGTTGAATTCGCCGTTATTATTCGGAGCGACTCAATTCTTCAATTAGTTTTTTTTAAGATTGAACAAATAAGCCGATTCATGAGAAGTGTCTTTGTATAGCTTACATTTTTTTTTAAAATGATTTTTTATGATTTTTATACAAATTTAATACAAAAAAGCTCAGTTTATTTTTTTTTAACGTCTTATTTTTTTGACATTTTTGTTGAAAAATAATCAATATGATTTTTTTATTAAGATGAATTATGATTTAAAAATCGATAAAGGCAATTAAGCAACATTTTAATGAATAAATTAATATATATTGCATGCGCTAAAAAAAAGTGAAATGTGAAAGAAGCAAGCTGTATGAAAATTTATTTTAGATTTCAAAAAAATTGTGAAATTTTTTATATTTAAGTTTTTTTTTTCTATCTCTTAAATTTTCTGTCAATTTTCAATAAAAAAAACAATTTCTGTGAAGCAAAATAAATTAAATAGCATTAACTCAAAAAATATTATGCAGTTTTTTCAAGATTATCTTTTTTTACAATTCAAAATCATTTTAAGCTTTTTTTCTATTTTTTATGTTTTCCCTTAATCCAAACAATAATTAAATTGTTATAAAATAAAAATTTGTTTAATATTCAAATTCAATAATTTATAAAATAGTTTATAAAAATAATACTTTAAAACTTAAACTTGAACAGGTAAACAATTATCAGTTTAATTAAAATTTAATTTAAAGAATTCGTATCTTATATATTTAAAAAGTAATTCAATAAAGAGTTTTTATTAGAATATAATGATGAATTTAAAAATTGCCATTTTGTAGAAAAAAGTTATTTACTTACTATTTGGCTGAAATGCGCGAAAAAGTATCATTTTCAATTGATTGATAATTATATATCTTGATATTGAAATACGATCGAAACAATCAAGAAACTTATACAAACATATAATTTAACTTTCTTTTTTATATTCAACAAAACAACGTATGAATTTTATTTTTGTGTTTATAAGAGATGGATATTTTAGAAATTTATTCCTTATTCCATTGTTGAATAGATAAAAAATGAAAAAAATATTTAATATGAACGACAAATGATATATTGTATTTGAAATTCCAAGCTTAAATTGATTATGATAAACTTATTTGATAAATCACTTGAATCAACGAAAGATCAACAACGTAATCGAAAGAATCAATGGAAAAGCATTATTTTATCCTCATGAATGATGATGAAACTAACGTGATCGAACTAACAGGATAGTGAAATAAAACAAAACAAAAATTGGCGGCAGTGTTTTGGTTTCAACGATTTCTTTCTTCTTTTTTTTATCAACTCGCTGAACTTACTAGTACCATACTGTGGTACTGTGCTGAGATATAATAATTTTATGATGCGGCAACAGCATGTGTCACGGCTTTCTGGCCAGTAAATGATTGAATCGTGAACAGCCTTTTTGTCTTTGGATCCCTTTTATTCATTTTGATCGTTGATTCACATCTTTCGCTAAATTTTCCAAATCAAGCACACAGTAAAAAAACCACCAAGCACCCTCGATATGATCGATTCTCAAAAAAAAAAAAAAAACAGCAGCATGTTGTCTGTATGGACACACACATGCACACACACACACACAACAAAAAATCCAAAAAGAAAATTTTTGAAACTCTAACAACAGCGTAGACGCCAATTGCTTCTAAATAATACATTCAAAATAGTGCCTACCCTCTGTTGTTCTCTCCTTTCTCTTCGGGTTTGATGGTTTTGGCTTTCACAAAACAAATGCACACATGTGGCTGAACAAAAAAAAAAAAAAAATTCTTGCCCAAAACGGTTTTTGCTCTGAACATTTTCAAGTTCAAATGTATTGAGAACCAAAAAAGAAATTAAATTTGTCAAATCTTTAACAAATTACAAATTGAAATTCTTCAATAACTAGTACTTGTTTGAACAATTTAAACAGAACCTAAATTAACACCGACTTCAATTATTGCTAAATTAGTTTCGATACATTTATTTGATTATAGATTGATAAATAATATTAAAATACATAACTAAATACGTGCCAATACTGAAAGCTTAGATTAAAATCAATATCGATTCTGATCGTTTTTAATACAAAAAAAAACTCGTGTTTAATGTTCATAGTTTTCGAAAAAAAAAATTTTAACAAAAATATTGTTATACAAACATTTTGAATTTGTTTTTTTTATACGTTAACTTGAGAGAAAAATATTCATAAATTTATCATTAGTTTTGACTTGAGCACAAATTATTATTGTTGTTTACAAGTTGTTCCTTTTGTTTTATAATGTCAATGTTTGTATTAGAATTTAAGTTTTTTTTTAGATAAAAAGAAAACTATAATTTAAAAACTATAATGCAAGACTAAGCAAATTTGAGAGAAAAAAACCGCAAATCAATTCAAATTCTTTTTTTTCTTCTTATTGAGATTGAACAAATTGTCATGCTCTCCATATTGTGTGCATCGTGTTTTGATTACTCGAATTTTTTTGATGATCAATCAATTTTTTTTTATATTTATTCAATTTTTGCATTTTAACATTTTTGTCTTTGTCTAAAATTTTTAGCTAAATTTCAAGTCTCAAACTTTTTTTTTTATAACATCGTTCAAAATGTAAATAAAAAACTTGAAATCTAGTTCTAATTTGAGAGCCAAAACTATTTTTAGAAAAATTGAATATTTGTTTTTTTTCTTCTGAAACGTGTCAAAATAAAGTTGTTAATGGCTTAACAAAGCTTAATCTCTAATTAGTGTATTTTTTCTCAGATTTTGTCTTTTTTTTTTTTAATATGCAATATTTATTTATCAAGTCACGCGTAAACTCATTTTCGTAACTCAACGCTGAGTAAAATTTGCGATTCAATGATCAAAGACAAAGGGGCTCAAATGAGTTATTTGTAAAATTATTCAATATGTAGAACAAGTTTTAAAAAAAAACAAAGCCAAAAAAATTGTTTGTCTCATGCGTTTACTTAAAATGTAGAGAAAAAAAATTTCAGCATTTTTCTTGATTAATTTTTTTTTATAATTATTATTCAACACATGAAAAATTTTGAGAATCAAGCAAAACTCAAAATTGATTTGATTATTAAATTTTTTGATTTCATGACATAGCATATCTTGAAAAAATGTGCTCCTAATTTGATCGCTTATTAAAGGATATTCTTTTAAAAAGTTCAATTAATGTTTCAGAATTATTTTTTCATTCTAAGTATTATATGAACAGTTGATTTTTTTTAGTGACTCAAAAAAAATCAATTTAAGTATTTTACAATTTTAGTTTCAAATCTTCTTAAATTGTACCAAAAAAATTCAATCAATTTATTAATTGTTGGAAATTATATTGAAATATTTTTATAATTCAAAATTTGGCTCAATTATGTATTATGTATGACAGTATGATATGCGTTCGATAAAGTGTATTTAAATGAAAATTGAAACAGCAAAAATTTTATCAATAATTATAATTGAAGCTGTTTTTATTGAGAAGTTTTTTTTATGATATAAATTTATCAAATTTATATTACTAAAAAAATTGAAATGTTTTCAATTTGAACAATAATCCATCGTTAGTGTATCAGCTATGGCCTGAACCCAAATCGCTACTCCAACTGCTCCTGCATCGGGGTTCTTGACATACGATTCATTTACATAAGCCGCTCTTCCAACACGAGCTTTCATTGTTTTGGTTAGATCTAGTGAAAAAATAATTTTTAAAAAAGTAAAGCTGAGTTTGATCAAAAAGGTTTCATAAATAGAAACTGTATTAAATATTTAATTGTATTATTTGTTTGGCAGGGTAAATTAAATTTTCAATTCAATTGTGCAATGAAAAAAATTTTTCATTATCAGAGTTAGTTTTATTTTATTTTGTAGATTGGCTGAAAGAATCTCACTTGAAAAAAAAACAATTCGTTCTACCCAAACTTCTTGATCAATCATTTTTTTTATTTTTAAATCATTCAAATTTGCTTCACACATTTTTTTTCAAATCAATAAATTATTTTCAAGGTTTGATGGTTTTGATAAATTGAATTTGAATCCAAATGTGTTCATCACACACATATACAAAAGAATTTTTTTTCATATTGATGAAGACATTTTAGTTTTTTCTCGGAAATCTTTCTGAGAGTATTCTCTATGGCAAAGAGAACCAAAACACTCGAATACTTGTTATAAATACTGTGTGTTTGATTGAGCATTTATCACGTGTACTCACACTTGATAAAAAGCAAAGAAGAAACCAAAACCTCTCAAAACAAGAAAATTCTATTCTCACTAACAAAAAAAATTCAATTTATTCTACTAGAACTACTACTATTCAAACAATGTAGAATTTTGAGAAAAAATTTCAGAAAAAAATCGCAACAATGATTTGCAATGAATTTGGTTTTTTTTTTTAAATAAAAGTTTCTGTTTTTTTTTATCTAAATATATTTTACGTATATTATTATTATTTTTATTAATATTAATAAAATAAATTTCAACCTTTCCCAAGAGAAAAAAGTTGGGAAATAAACAAATTCTTGAAAACAGTAATAACATTAATAGAGAAAAAAATCCGACAATTTGACAACAAACACATGGCAACAAAAGCAATTTTTTCGTAGCCCAATCTATTTATTCTATTCTATTCGATTTTTGTTTTTCTACTCTGGAATTAATCAAAACTCTGAAAGGTTTGAAATTTTTATTTTGAATGCAAATTGAAATTGAAAGACAAATTAATATTTAAATGAAAATCATACTTGCTTGTGTCCATGTTTGACTGGCCACCGTTTGTCCAATCAATTCCGGAGTGTTGATGCCTTTGCTGATGCATTGCTTCAAGCCTTTTACAATTCCATCGAGACTGTCTACGCGTGTATTTATTTATAAAACAAAAATTTGTTAAATCATCGAGAATAACATGAAAAAAAAATAAATTAAAAGAATTAGTTTTTTTTCTTTCAAAGATTCGAAATTGAGTTTTGTGCATTTTTTCTCCTATAGAGCATCATATCCAGAATCAATTAATTTTTATTTTGTTCTTTTCTATTGTTCTCGACAAAAAAAAAATTCATTGAGATTCTTTTCATTCTAAAATTTACTTTTTTTAAATAAGATTATATTGTCAAGTTCGTGTCAAATTTTTCTTTTTTTCAAGAACAAAATGAAAAGAAGAAATCTTTCTATTTTTTTTTCTTTTTGTTCTATTCATTTGTCTTTATTCAAAGTGCTCAATAAAAATATAAAAAAATAAAAGTTTTCTCTCTATTAAATCTGCCAATCAAGTAATTTTATATATATTTATAATAAAAAGTTAATTTATATAAAATAAAAAAAAAATTCAAAAAGTTTCAAGACAAGATTAATGACCAAAAAAAGAGAGAGACTTACTAAAAAAAACGCGACTTTTGTGCAAAGCAATTTGCTTTAAACAGAATATTATTATATATTCATTTAGTTCATTTGAGCTTTTCGTTCCTTTGAAGTTTTTTTTTTTTAATAATAATAATCATTTAAACAATTTGCATTCAATCTAATTTGAATTTTAATGAGAAAAATTTTCAAAAAAAAAAAATCCCGCGCATTTTTAAATTTATAAAGTTTTTTATTATTATTCTATTATATATTTTTTTGTTTTGTTGAATTTTCTATAACTCTGTGGGTATGATTCGCATGAGTGGTTTAAATAAATCAGCCTGAAGAATCTTAATTTCACTATTTTTTGGTTTCTAAGTTTTTTTATTATTTAAGAAAATAAGAACAGAATATTGAATTTGTTTCTTAGAAAATTGAAATTTGACGCATAAATTCTCTCAACTACGTCAAAGCTTTAAAATACAATTGAAAACTGCGGTCAATGTATTTGGGCTTTGAATCGGATGTTTTTTTCCTATTTTAAGTTCAAATGTTTGAAAAAATTGAACAATTATTTTTTTAAAAATTTATTAAGAGTTATTGAAAGTGGTTAAATCAGAAGAAAAAATTATTCTTATACTTTCTAAAATTATAAATGAATAATTTGTTTGTTTTCTTAAAAAAAAAAAACCAACGCTCATTGCAAAACTTTTTTTCTGAGGAAAAAAATTGACTGTGTTTTGCAAAAACAGTATTTTCCTGTCTTTTGATAAATTGTGCATTACCCTCAGGATAGACAAACAAAATTGATTAGTCAATTTTAAAAAAATTGAATTTTTTTCTAAAATTCTGTTTTTGAAATTTTCAAAAAAAAACTATTTCGAATCAAAACAAAATGTCTTGATATCAAGATTTTTTTATAATATTATCAAACTTTTTTTTCGTTGAAAACAGAATTCCACTTGTTTTCTTCTAAGTAATTATTATTTAGATTATTATATTATGTGTTTGTCATGTTAGTTGAATATTAAAATAAAAAACATGGCTAGAAAAAACCATGTGAAAAATCGTAAACTAAGTTTTCAAAAGAGTCTATTGTGATTCATATTAATTGGAAGAGTTAATTTCAAGTTTTTGAACTTTTTTTTTGTTCAAAATAATATTGTTCATTTTAAGAAATAGAAATACAACTTCAAAAACATGCAATGATCTTTTTTATTTTGATCAAAAAAAGTGCTAAAGAAAAAAAGGATGCACTTAAAATGAAATTAGACTAAAAAGTTAAAAATGATACAGTTTAGTTTTCTTCTTTTTTTTTTTGAAAACAATGAAACTTCTAATTTCAGTTCTCATGTTTCAGAATCAAAACTAAAATGGTGTTAAATTTAAGCAACCTTTCAAATAAAAAAATAAATTCTTAAAATATTAATATTTCATATGAACTATCTAATAAAATTGTCAATTTTTTTCAAAAATGAGTTTTTTGTTTTCAAGTTTTTCAGCTTACCAATCATTGATCGATCGCTCACTTTGGCTCCGCTGTATTCCGAAATAGTTTTTATGCAATTTTCAACTAGATCAACCCATGAATCAAGTTTTCCGTCGCTTATAAAAAAATCCGGTCTTGACTGAATGAAAAGATGTGCTGCTGTAAACAAGAGACTGTAAATAGCTCCGCTTGTTCCACCAACATTTTTACTAATAATGCTCGCTAAACTGGCAAACGTTGGCAAATTTTGAGTGTCTTGTTTTGGGTAATGTAGGAAATTTGCATGAAAAAGCGGTTTTAAAAAAAACTTTCAATCATTATTTTAAACATACTTGATTCCATTTCATTAAGAAAAAGTTTTGCTATTAGGGCTAATGTTGATCCACAATCCGAATCTCCAACAGTCTCATCAAGTTTATTAAGTTTATTCTCGTTTTTTATCTAAATTTTTTTTTGTTAAAATACTGAATGATATTTTTGATTGATCTCCATAGAAACTCACCATAGAATGGCAACAATTTTTTAAAATGTTCCGATATAATTTCTCATTTTTTTCAAACCAATCAAGCCTATCAATCGAATTAGAGTTTGAATTTGTATTTCGTTTGTTAGTGTTGGGAATGTTTGAAGAAAACTTGTAAATAAAATCTTCATTGATTCGTTTTGGTTTTGATACTTGATCATATTCATCAAGAATGTTTATTAAATTATCATCAACGAATAAAAAACTTAGTGAAACACCTTTCATGTTGAAAGAAGTCATATAGTGACCATGGTAAATTCGTTCAATGGTCATTTTTCGTTGAGATAATTGTTCAGTCACTTCTTTTAGTACAATATTCATTTCCATTGGAATCAGACCTCCTAAATTATTTACAATAACTGCTACTCTTGATTGATCTTTTTGAAGATTAACTTTTTTCAAACATTCAGTTAGTTTTTTGAGCATTGTATTAACAGTATCTTTTGCTGATTTCAATTCCATCCGTTTTATTCCAGACTCTCCATGAACACCTAAGCCAAGTTCCATTTTATTTTCTTCCAATTGAAATGATTCGCCATGCCCTGGTATATAAGCCGCACTTAAACTGATTGAAATAGTATAAATTAGTTTTTTGTATTCATTTAATCGATTTTCAATTTCAGTCAAACTAAATCCTTTCTCAGATAGAGCACCAGAAATAATATGCATAAAAGTAACTCCTGCCAAGCCTCTTCTCTTGATTTCAATTTCATTTTGAGGTAGATTTTGAATGAAAGGCACGATATCATCACCAAAAGGAAAAACTTTAATATTTTTATAGCCTTTCATCATAAGATATTCTCTTGCTAAACCAAAATTCAATCGGTCACCAGTGTAGTTAGCAAAAAGAAATAAAATCGGAGTATCAAACTGAGCGATATCTTCAGTCAATTTTATAATGTTGCCTGCAGACGGAGAAGCAAAGTAAGAACCTGAAACAGCAGCTGTAAGACATTTGGGGCCAACAAAACCGGCAAACATTGGTTCATGTCCAGCACCACCTTATTTAAAAACAGCTTTAAAAATTTTTAAAATTAAATTAAACAACAAACCTCCACTAATAATTAAAACGGATCCATTTTTTCGAAAATTTAATACATCTTTTCGAACCAGTGCATTGATACTTTCAAAAATTTGAACATTTTGATCAACTTTGGCCATGCCAATCAAATGATCTCGCACATTATTTTCTAATGAGTTGAGTAAATATTTTTTTGTATTCGCCTTGGAATTCATTTTCACAACGAATAAATTTCAATTAGTACTGGCTGTTATACCAATCTTTTGAAATTAAATTTCTAGTTGGTTGACATTTGAAGGTTGTTTTTTATGCAATATGTATGTGAAAGAACGACTTTGTTATCAAATATGATTCGATTTTTAATTAATTATTGAAATTATAAATTAGAACACTGCACGCGCTTTCATAAACTTGAATAGTCATTAATTCAAAATAAACTTTGATAAAAGTGTGTGTGTGTGTGTGCCTGAGAGTTCTATCTAATCGAATTGGGTATTTTTTTTGTTTTGTTTTGATAAAAGAAGGACGATTAAAAACATCAAAGATATACTCTATTTTCTGAATAATAAGAGCCACCTGAATTAGCACAGGCTCGAAATTAGCAAAGCTTCTCAAAACAACAGACTTTAAATCTTATTGAAAAATACTCAATAATCTAATATTTCAATACCAGAAACTAATAATGTCATTTCGTTTGAAAAATGAAGAAAATATTGTGGTTAAAATAAGTATATTTTGTCTGAAAATGGCTTTTTTAGTTCAGAAAATAGGGTGATATCTTTTATATGAATTTGTGTTTTTTTTTATTCATTTTCAATCATTTTTAAAGGTTTGTACTTATGCTTCAAACTCTAAATACAACTGGTTTTCTATTCAAACAAAGAAATTAAAAACAGTTTCGACGTGATTTCTTCTAGTCCTTGTAAAAATTTACAAATCTCATTGAACATAGATCTCAGAAAATTTGTGAAAGTTTGAAACGCATTAATAAAACTATTTTCAGTTTATTTCTAATACTCGTCCCAGACGCCTGATATTACAATTCAAGCTCTATTTGTCGCGAAAGCAATCATTAAAAAACTTGAGAAGTAAAATTATACATCTATGAAATGTTTCAAAAATAATGCAACTAATTTATTTTTTAAAACAATTATTCTCATTCAATAATTAGCAAGAATAACCAGTAAAAGTAAAACGAACACGCCACATGTCATAATTATGGCTGTTCATAGACAGAGTTATTTTAGCAATAACACAGCCATCACACTTCCCCCTCTTGATCCGAAGTGGATAAGTAATGTCGGAGCTTGCTGCAATGAACGATGTCAGTATTTCGACCCAACGTTCGAACAATCCTGTCGATCTCAAAGTTAACAGAGGATATTTGGCGAATAATGGTGAACGGTCCTTCCATAATCGGCGTCAACTTCCCGTTATTCGGATGCCACATCTTTTCGACAAGCACCTTATCACCAATTTTAAAAGATGCAGGTTGGAATCTTTTGTCGTAGTAGGTTTTGTTTCGGTAATGATATTTGATCGTTTTATCATTAGCAATTTTTCTGCATTCTTCCAAGCTCAATTCGGATTGAGTTGAAAGCGGTGGTTCGTAGGGTTTGATGCCATGCATGAGGAATGCTGGCGCGAAACCAGTCACTTCGTGTGGTGTATTGTTATATTCGAAAACAACTTCCTTCAGCAACATTGGCCAGCTTTTGTTTGTTCCAGGGGTGTTGATTTTGATTCTCAGACGACCCATTATTGTTTGATTCGTTCTTTCGTTCATGCCATTGCATTGAGGTCTTTGCGTAGACGTCAGCAATTGTTTGATGTTTTGATTTCGTAGAAATTTTTTAAATTTTTGAGCTATGAAGCCGGATCCTCTATCGGACAACAGCTTTTGAATGTGACCAGCGTTCAACACTTCTTTGATACAACCAATATAAGCGTCTGCCGTTTGATTTTTATGAGCGAAAGCCCATATGTATCGAGTACAATGGTCAATAATCAGATGGACATAACATTTTGATGAACCGTACCCGTTTAGGCCACCGATGGTGTCTATTGAAACAAGCTCGAATGGTTCAAATGCTGGAGGTAACGATTCTAACAGTCCAAATTTCTTTTCTTTATTTCTTTTACATCTTTGGCATATGTCGCAGCGTTTTACAAATCTGAAACATCTTTGATGATGGATGCCCAATAATAGTACGGTGAAATCAAGTTTAACATTTTTCGAATTCCAATATGCCCATAAGTTTCGTGCGTTGTTTTCAACAATTCTTCGGTCAAAGTTTGTGGTACTACTACTTTAGACAAGCCTCTTTTCCTTCTGATGATCAAACCATTCTCGTTGGTGTATTTATTTTTGTCGGTCATTTTTTCTTGTTCGGCAATAAGTTTTTGCATTTGCAGTAAGTTGACTTGTGGAGCGCGAGACAACGCGTCGGCTTCGTAATTAGTTTCTCCCTTCTTGTATTTAATCACAAGGTCGTACATTGATAGCCGAATGGCCATCGAGCTAGCCGTCCCTAGGATTCTTGCATTTCTGAATCCATTGCAACGCTGAGTGATCTGTTGTTATCGTTGTTTTGTGGCCATGAATATAGCAGTGCCATCGTTTTAATGATTCGATAATCGCCAAACATTCCAATTCCGTAATGGAATAGTTTTGCTCGTGCTTCAGTAATTTTCTTGAATAAAATGCTATCGGCAGCTCTTTGCCATTATTTTGAACTTGTTTTATTACGGCACCGATTCCGTTGAGAGATGCGTCACAATATAAATTACATGATCGATTCGGGTCAAAAATTGACAGAATCGGTTTTGAAATAAGACACTTTTTTAGTTTTTGAAACGCTTCCTCGCACTCAGAAGACCAATTCCAAGTTGTTTCTTTTTTCAGAAGGTCAGTTAACGGTGTTCGTATCATAGCGTGATTTTCGATGTATCTTCCATAAACGTTTTCAGCCCCTAAAAAACGTTGAACTTCTTTAACTGATTGTGGCCGCGGAAAATTTTGAATAGCTTGAATGTTTTGCTGACATGGTTGGATAGCATTAGGCGAAATTGTATGGCCTAGATATTCGATGGATGCTTTTGCAAATTGACATTTTTTGAACTTAAGTTTAACTTTTTCATCAGAAAATGCTTTGAGCGCACGTTCCAGGTGCTTTAAATGATCTTCAAAATTTTCAGAATAAATTATAATATCATCAAAATAATTTTCAACGTTTTCCAATTGATGTTTGTTAATGATGGTTCTCAAGATTCGTTGAAACGTAGCTGGAGCGTTTTTGAGCCCAAAGGGCATAACTAACCACTCGAAATGGCCCGTTTTAGTTGAAAAGGCAGTTTTATGGACGTCATTTGGGTTCATTTTCACGTGCCAGTACCCGGAAGCTATATCAAGTGATGTGAAGAACTTTGCATTATGCAGTTTATCTAAACATCATCGATTCGCGGTATTGGTTGATGGTCGGGTGTAGTGACAGCATTGAGTTTACGAAAATCGATACAAAGACGTGTCTTTCCTTCCCCCTTTTTGTTGGCCAGAGTAACTGGGAATGAATATGGTGACATCGATTGTTGGATCAATTTATTGTCAAGCAATTGTTTTATATGTTGGTCAATTATCAACTGTTCTTGCTGAGATGTTCTGTATGGTTTTAAATGAATCGGCACGTGATTCGTCAATTGAATGGAATGTTTTTCAATATCGATACAGCCGAGATCAACAGCATCATTAGCAAACACATGTTGGTAACTTTTGATCAGATTTTGGAGACGATTGTTTTGATCAGTGGTGAAATCTTGATTAAAAACATCTTCAAATTGAACTTGATTGACTTTTGATTTATGAGTTGTATCAATTTTTTGTTGATATTAGATTTTGAATTGGTTGATTATGTTGAAGGACGTTTTGACTTGTTAAATCAACTTGAAGATCGAAAAATTTTGTGCTATCAAGCCCGAGCAATAATTGAGTTGACATATTCTCAATAACGTGAGCCTGAATTACGCGTGAAACATCTCCGATCTGAAGCTGACAACTGATGCGACCTAGCGAATTAGTGGGTTGGTTGAGTTGTTGAATTTCGATGACTGAATTTCGAATTAACTGATTTTTTAGACGGTTAAACAGGGTTTTGCTGACGCAGGTTATGTTAGCTCCGGTGTCAAGCAGTCCTCTGATCTTGTTTCCGTCTAAATTGCAGTCAACATAAATTAATTCACTAGGTCGCCAGACACGTTTTTTGGAAGTGTCTGACACTCGTTAACTGTTGCATCGCATATGACTTTGGAATGACGCCCTCCACAAGAGCAGCGAAATTTAGATTGACAATTTTCAGTAACATGGTTTTTACGAAGACAAACAAGGCATAAATTTTTCTTCTTTGCGATCATTAGGCGCTGTTGCTTCGTCTGTTGACTATCACAAAAGATTGACTTATGTGGTAAATTGCAGAACACACACCAGATTGACTGATTAGAGATCATTGCTGTTTTTCTATTTTGAAAATTTGGCAAACTATCTAATTTTTCTAAAGCTTGAACATGCTCGTTTAGAGCTTTAAGGATATCATCTAATTTTCCAGTTGATTTCGATTTATGTAATTGCACTGTCAATTCGAATGGTAATAAAGCAAGTAACTTTTCTTTCATTTCGAAGTTGATGAATTCTTCTGAGAAGGACAATTTCGCGGCTCTTCTTTGCAATGAGTTCCATTTTATTAACATTTGTTTAAGATTTTGTAAGTCCAACTGACTTCTGACAACAGTTAATTTTTTACCTCTTCACATAACGCTTTTCGTTGGATATTTTTATCGCCATACTGCTCTTCAAGTGCTTCGTAAGCTACTTTGAATTCATTTCCGTCGAACCATCGATAATGCTTTGACTTTTTTCATCGACATTATTTTTGAGATAATAAAACTTTTCAGCTTGCTCGAAATTTGGATTGTTTGCTACTAATAAATCGAATTGTTCTCTGAAAGGCAGCCATCCTTTGAGCGTTCCATCAAAAGGAGTTAGATTCAGTCGTGACAAATAACGATTATTTTGACTTTTAGTTTCTGCGGTACCAGTTTTTTCACAAATGTTTTCTGATTGAAAATATTGATTGAGTTTAACCATTTTTCAGCATAATCGTCGACTTCTTCTTGAACCCAGTGTTCTGTTTCTATTAAAGATTCATTGATACTAAAGATTTCATCGCAAAGTTGTTCAAATTTATCTTTTTCGTCGCTTGAAATCGCGAGTTTTTTCAACGAACTTTTGTTAAGTAGCAAAGTTATTTTCCTTCTCAGCAAGGTTCTTCTTGCTACCAAGTTATTGATTGCTTCAGACATGGTTATCCTGCCGGCTTATGAAATGTTTCAAAAATAATGCAACTAATTTATTTTTTAAAACAATTATTCTCATTCAATAATTAGCAAGAATAACCAGTAAAAGTAAAACGAACACGCCACATGTCATAATTATGGCTGTTCATAGACAGAGTTATTTTAGCAATAACACAGCCATCACATCTATAATTCGGCCCGTAGATTAATTTAAAATTTTCTTTCTTGCTCGAGATCTTACTTATTTTGTTAGTTAAGTTGCACATGGCTGTTTTACACCATTATCTTTGTAAAAAATATAGACAACTCTAGTACAATTTTGAAAAGATAGATGGTGCAAAATGTTCTTAAACTTCGAAAATTTTAATTAAAAATGGCAACAAATTCTAAACATCTCACTCCAAAACTAATCTCACTGTAAATGTCCGAAATTATAATAATTAAATCAAATACTTAAACTTTCACCGATAATTTTCAACATTCAGGGCATAATTTTGGTTAGTTTCGCAAAGTTTTTTTAAATTCCACAAGACGACACTTTTTGAAAAAAATTTAAATTTTAAAAGTTTGCTTATTGAAAAGCCTGTAAAAGAAGACGGCGCATAAATCCTTGATATTTGGTGGAATCATTTAAAAAATGCCCACAAGAAAACTTGAAGAGCTATCATCAATTTCTGATAAGAAAAAATGTTATACACTTTGTTCCGTTTTGATTTGACCATTTATTTGTTTATGCAGTTTGAACAAATTTTCTTTTTTTTTCGAATCAATTTGATTTAGAAGAGTTGTACAATTTAATCGGCTTGATTTTTGCGTTCGTTTATGCCTTGAGTATGGATAAAGTAAAAATTCTAATTTTATTACTAATTATAATTTTTTTTTGGTTTAAGCATTTTCGTTTTGGTGCAAAAACCAATACTTAATCATATTGCTTCAAGACCTAAACTAATACATTATCAAAGTTCTTTAGTGCCATAGTAAGTGTTTAATATAATTGCTTTTGTTCCAACTTGACATTTACTGTTTCAAGACCGACATCTATAAAAAAAAAATGCTCCAGAACCTGAGCCGATGTTTAATTCAACAGTTATTGTTCTAAAATCGACAAAGACACATATATTGATTTTATAAATTGATTATTTAAAGTTAGTTTAAGTGTATGTTAAGGCTTGTACAATATTCCGAACATTTACGATACATCAAAATTTCCCAATAAGATATTTACTCTGCGCTGATTTTTATATCTGTCAAAAAGTTAAATCAGAATAGTTTAAAGAAACAACGATGCGTTAGACAACTGAAAAAAACTTGAGTTTTATTTGTTTTATATTTTTTCGATTCAAATAATGAGATTGTTTTGTAACAACTTTTAGTCTTCTTATACTTTCAACTAATTGAAAAGTTTAATGGAGGCTGGGTGTGAAGTCGCCCATTTTCTATTTTGCTAGTCCCTCACTTCACAGAATTCTTTATTAAAGTAAATCATTCCAGAAAGCAATTTTTTTTGAAAAACGTTTTTTCAGTTTTGTTAAACTGTTAGGTCAAACAAATAATAGTTTGGCTTTTTCTTTAGTGATGTAAGCAAAGATAAACTGCCATTCCAACAAATCCATCGGAGAAAGTGGTAAACAGCTTAATTCTCACAGTAAAGCGCTCGTTTGCGTTAAAGTTGGAATCTACAACGACTATTAAACAGCGTACTTCGAAATTCTAGGTTAATGAATAAATGATGATCAAGAAGTTCACCAAACATTGTTAGTGCGCTTAAATGATTTTAAGCTGGTTGTTCTTTGTTTCTGATAAAAAAAAACTTGGATCTGGTATATGATATATCGGTTTTTTATATGGTCAACCCAATTTACATCTACAATATATTTAGAATGCATAGATTTATATTTGAATTCTAGGCAAACTTCATAAGTTTCTTCCATGGAATCACTATATCATTTAAGAAGCTTGTTCACATTTTTTTTCATAAATAAGATTTCGATAAAGAAAATTAATATAAAAAAAATTATTTTTTGTTTCTCTATTATGTCAGTTTGAGTATTTTTATTTTATTTAGAAAAACATTGGAAAAAAATATGGTCTATTTTATTTAGGAAATTTAATTTCGGTTCATATTAATAATCAGTTGATTGACCGTTAATCTAAAAAACTGTATTTCAAGTGTATACAGCACTCTTAAAGATAAATGACTCTACTAATCTTGAAATGTGTCCTGGAACCACACATTCATTTATGGGTCGATGTCTCTCATTTCGCTTTAGCTTAAAAAATACGACGACCCACTTAATTATTATTCTTGAAATTATTTGGGTTGTTTGAAAATATAAAACAATAGGACAACACACACTACTGTCCTACATTTCACTTTTCATTTGAAATAATAAACTAAGGTTAAAATGAATATGAAAAGCTTTACATTGCAGGTAATTTTTCTATATGACAATGGTCAGTTGTTGTTAGCAACTTTTGACAATTATAGAATTTTTTCAGTGAAAAAATGCAATCACGAGCTGATTTTTTCGAATTTCAATTAATATGCATAGCATTTATAGATTCATATGAATAGTAAAGATCATGCGAAGCTAAAGCTTGTCAGTTGTCATAATGACACAGAAAGCGATGGTTATTTTTGTTCCAGAATTTATTTTAAAAATTCAAAAAAATTTATCTATGAAATGTTTTTGATTATTTATTTATTTTTTAATGAACTTGAATTTAAAAAATGATGGTTTTTAATCTTTTTAATCTTGAAAACATGATTATAGAATTTATTAAATGTTATGTTTACTTTTCAATGTTTATATCACTTGTTTTATTTGAAAAAACATTGGCTAATCCGCCGAACATTCACTATTCTCATAACATGCGTATACTAAAAATTCCTTATAACACAGAAACTGAAACCATCGTTTATCGGTATTATACCAATAATTTTTTTCATTCTTTTTAACAAAAGTTCTTTTTGTCGTTTTCAGAATCAGAGCCAGCGATGCCGATAATGAGAATGTTATTTTTGGTAGTAATCGTTGTTTAATGAGCGTATAGTTGTTTTATTAAAAATTTAAAATGTTTTAGGTGTTCTAGAAGATTCTGGGAAACAATTACTTCGCTTTGACCAGGTCAATCACAACGAAGCCAACGTTGTTCTAATTTCACCATTAAAAGTGCTTGAATTAATGATGACAGTTTTTTTACAATAATTTTATTCTTTTCAATAGAAAAATGAAAAGTTTAATCTAACTATTTATGGAACAGATAGCAATGAATCTACATATATTGAATCACAGCTAATTTCCACAAATGTAGAAAACATTTCAAGAAGTGAAGTTGAGTTTGTCACGCTAATAGAGAATCCTGTATATATTTTTGAAGTAATTTCTATTTAAAAAGAAAATTCCACTGAATAATATAAACTTTTATTAATTTGCTAAGAATGAAACTTCAAATAAAACCATCACTACAATAAGCGCTTTTGAAATGGAAGGCAGTAAACTTCCAGTGACTTTTGAGTTGACTGTAAATAAAAGCTTTTATTAATTAAAAAAAATCAAATCTGAACTTGAAAATAATTATAATTTTATAAAATAGATTTTTTTTTAATGACACGTAAATATCGAGATTGTCCGCTAAGAGATTTGATTAATAATAACTTTATTGAAAAAAAATCATTCACAAGTTTTTTTGTTCAAAGAATTTCAAGGAAATATTCGATTTTCGTTTTGTTTTTGGACCTCGAGGTGTGAGTAGAGCGAATATTGTTCTTTTGAAAAATTTGGATTACGAAACGCAAAATCTTTACGTTTTGACAATACTGACTATTGTAAGTAAAGCCAAATATTGTAATAATTTTGAAAAAATAATTAATTGAAATTTGAAAAGGATGGAAAGAGAAATGCTGAGGTAGACACAAGAAATGTACATCAAACTGAATTGACAATAGTAATCAAAGATGTTCAAGATACTTCTCCTAAGTTTGAAAATCTTCCAAATATTACTACAATAACAGAAAATTCTAAAAAAGTAATTATGAATTTTCAAACAATTTAAAAAAAAAAAAATCAATAATCAACTAATCAAAATAGATTAATTAACTTGTTTTTTCAATAGGATGATATTCTTTTTAATGTTCAAGCTCAAGATGGAGATACTTTTAATAAAAGAAACTTAAGTTTCACAATCAAAGGTTTGTCAAGTTTTTAAAAATAAATTTAATAATTGAATCAAATTTAGAACCATATGACGAGTCTTTTGAAATTGATTTGAATGGTCAAGTTCGAATGATAAGAAATATTGAGCAATTGGAATATATTCATGATCTTCGATTACCATTAACTTTGAAAATTCAAGCTGAAGAAATAGTCACTGATTCAATCATTTATGATGAAGAAAAAGATTTTCGTCAATCTTTAGCTCAATTGATTATTGTTTCAGCGACGAACAATCGAAAACCTCAATTTTCGAAAGAACCTTGCATAGCAAGAATTAAAGAACACAGCTCTCGATTAACAACTGCTGTTTGGCAAACAAATGAACCCTATGCCTACGATTTAGATTTTGGTCTAAATGGAACAATTAAATTGAGAATATTTGATTTAACAAGCACATTTTCAATTTCGCCAACTTCATCTTATAAAAATACTTCTTTTGTATTTTTAGTAAAGAATTCCGATTATCTTGATTATGATATCAATACTAATTTATCTGTGATTGTAAGTATTTTTTATATTTTTTTGCTTTCTATCAATTTTTTTGTGAAAAAGGTTCAAGTAAAAGATGACTCAACAGAAGATTCTTTATCATCAAATATAACATGCACAATATTTATTGATGATATTAATGGTAGTTTTTAAAAAATATTTAAAACATAAATCTTATTTTTTCATTTTAAAAGATAATTATCCCAAATTTAGCCAAGATATTTTCAAATCATCAATAATTGAAAATGCATTACCAGGAACAAAAGTAGCAGAAATAACGGCGGTAGATGCAGATAGTGAAAATCATGGAAACATTCGATACATGGCTATTCGAGGACCATATGCACATAAGTTAGTCAAGTATAAAAATTGCGTTTCTGTTATTAAAAAAAAATTTCAAGTTTTGAAATAGATCAATTTAGTGGAATAGTTTCTTTGTCTAATCGTAGTAATTTAGACCGAGAAATGATAAGTGAAATGCTTTTTATTATTGAAGCTTGCGATGATATGGGAAAAGGAAATTGCAACACTACTGAACTACAAATCAAAATATTGGATGCCAACGGTGAGATTTAATTTTTGTTTTCAACAATAAATAAATAAATTTTTTTGTTGTTCAAATTCTAAGATAACGTCCCATTTTTTTTACAACCTTACTATGTTGGTGTTTTTAAAGATGAATCTAATGAATTGATTCATCCTTTGAAAATTCAAGGTAAGTTATTGTTTTAAAACAATAAAAACTGTAAAAAACTTTTCTTTGTAAATAAAGCTATTGACATTGATGAAAAAGATAACAACAATAGTATTGTGAATTATGAAATAATTGAAGGAAACTATGAAAATATGTTTTTCATCGGTAAAATAAATGGAAGTTTGCAAATAAACCAACCACAGGCAAATATCGAGCGTAATGAGCCGGCTGTGATCGTGATGACTGTTCGAGCTTATGATCTAGGTGTACCGCAAATGTCTTCCACAATTTATGTTTATATATATTTTTTGGCAAGCAAATCGAATCTAGATATTTTAAAATAATCAATAATAATTTACTTTTTCCTAGTTTTCTCATCACTTCATACCCACAATATTTTTGACAAACAAACTCTTGGATCTTAGATACGTGAACAATTCGTTAGAAAAGTAAAAAAACTTTGAAAACTTGTATTTTTTTAAAAAATTATTTTGAATTTAAGAAACTTAAATCAAATAACTGGTGGAAATGTAAGAGTGAAAAAATTTATAACGCCAAGCAATGAAAACAAACAAATCACAATTGTTTCTCTAGTCAAATATAAAAATGAAAACACCAGTAAGGCATTTCATGATTTGAAAACAAAACTTGACATTTTTTCTCTCAAAGTTGATTTAGATAAATTCGAACCAGCTTATCAAAATTTATTTTATGAGCCGAAAAATTTTGTTACAAAGGATTCAAAACTTGAAACCTTTCCATCTAGCAACAATAACAAATCAGATAGAAATAACCCTACGGTAGTCAAAGATGCCAGAATTGGTTTTTTCAACTTTCTCATTTACGTGATAATCATCTTGATAATTTTTTTATTTTTATTTCTGATTTATCTACTATGTTTGCTGTGTAACAAAAACAAAAGGTGAACATTCTTTTATAGAAAAACAGAAGAAAACTTATAACATTTTTTCTTATAAATAGTCAACCAGAAAAAGAGAAGCTTACTGAAAGAAACAAAGTAATGATAGAAAAATCCGAAAAAATTCCAGCTCTTAGAAAAAAAACTTATGCATTAAGAAGAAAAAAAAATTTAATAAACAAAAAAAATAAAGTGAAAGCTGTTCAAGAAGTATTTCAAAACAAAGAAGAAACTGAAAAAAATGTCAAAAACTTTATGAATAGTCATGAAGATTCAGCTGAAAAAGATGTCGAATATGAAATTAAAGAGGAAAAAAAGTATTCAGCCTCACCAAGATCGGTCACTTATTGGCAGTTCAAAAAAATGATTCGACCTCGCCATCAAACAGAACCAAAACAAATCGACATATTGAATTTAGAAAAAATTTACGAAGACGATGAATTTATGAAAGGTTTAGAAAAACAGAATATTTCAAAATATCAAACACTGAGACCAGCATTTGCAAATGATTCATCAATAGAAAAAACGAACAATATGAAAAATGAACAAAATAAATTAATATTGAAAAATAAAAATAATACAGTTAGCTTTCAAAATAACATTGATGATCCATTCGGAAAAAATAATTTTCTTGAAAAAGTAATCATTGATAATCAAAGCAAAAACAATCAAATTTCTTCTTATTTGCCTAAAAATACGATAGATGTTGGACCTTTGAACAACTCTCGAAAAACTCATCGAAGTATTTTTACAATAGCTTATAATCAAATAAATCGTAGAGATACTTTTTCATCTGGATCATCTGATAAAATTGTATAAAAATGTAAAACTTAAATAAATTTAAATGTTCAATAATGGCTTCAATGTGATGTTTTCAATCCGTGTTGATCAAGTATTTCAATCGTTTTCTCATAAACACACCCTTTGCGTACAATAGAATAAAAATTTTTATGTGATAAATCCACAATAGTTGATCCCAAACCATAAGGATCTATTTGTCCTAATAATCCACCATCAAAAATTGCATCAATAGATGAAAAAAGTTCTTGAAATTCGTTGATTTGAAGACAACTTAGTTGGTTGCTAATATTGGCACTAGTCAGAGCCAAAGGCCCAGCGCTTCGGCATAATTGCCGAACAAACTCATGATTTGGTACTCGAATAGCTACCAAATCGATATTTGGATTTAAATTTTTGTTTAATGATTTTTTACGTTTGAACATTAAAGTTAAAGCACCAGGTAATAACTTTTTGATCAAATTTTCTTCAATTGTGACAACAGCATATTCGCTGATTTCTTCAATATCACTCAAACAAATCGCCAACGGTTTTTTTGAATCACGAGATTTTATTTCATAAAGACGTTGAATTGCTTTATTACTATTAACATGAGCCGCTAGGCCATATACAGTATCAGTGGGAAGAGCAATCACTTTATCATCTAATAATAAGGATTTTCCTTGGTTGACCAAGGTATTCATGGAAAATTGACTCAATTTAAAAAGATTTGGCATTTTTGAAAGAATTGCGAAAAAACGTGATGCAGCCAAACAAAAATGAAATCAATGTATGAATTGGGTTTTTGCATCAATGCTTGAGTCGTCATTTTGGAAATGATCCAAGTTCATTAAAGGAATTGGGTAAAATTAAATAAATCAATAAGAATTTGAGAGCTTTTTCTGAATAAAAATAAATAAAATAAATAATAATACTTTTAATATAAAATTTTGAATTAAATAAAAAAAATCTTTTTTTTTCTTGATTCAATCAAATCAAAAACCTTATCAGACTGGATCAACCTGTTTTTATTCATCAGTTTTTAACTTAATAATTGATAGAAACATTGAGCATCTTAAATCATTTGAATTTAGATAAATGAGTAAAAATTTTTAAAAATAAAAAAAATTAAATAAAAAAATCAAATTGAATCAGTTTATAAAAATGTAAAAAAAACGTAACGAAAAAAAAATCACAATAAAAATGAAAATTCACGAATGTTTATTCTTCTATTGGAGGCGGAACCAATGGTAAAGATTTTGCCGAACTTTGTGTCAAATAACCAGCAATATTGGATGAAGCATCTAAAAAAAAAAGATTTGAAATTTAAAATATTGAAAAAAGATGTACTGACTTGTTAAATAAAGATGTTCATTAGAGTTAGTGATGAATAAATCATGTTTTTGATCTTTGAATTCTTTCCAAATAATTGAACTATTTAATATTTCCATAATTTGAAGTCCAAGCTCAGAATTAGTTTGAATACACTGTAGCATCTGCACAACTTTTGCTTTAGTAGATTGACTAGCGCTTGAATCGAGAACTTTTAACAAATTTTTAATTAAACCACAACCAAGGGCTTGGCTTATGAAATCATTATTGTTTGATTCAAACAACCTGACAAGTGAATCACATAGCAACTCAACCAAGTTTTGATGATTTTCAAAAACAAAGTTCAAATTACCAGCAAGTTGATGTGTTGCTATCATATCGTTAAGACATGATTGGTCAGCAGAAAACTTTTGAATCAAAGAAAGGCACGCTTTAGAAACAATGTTGTTGTCGCTTTTTAATTTAATCACATAAATTTGAATGTATCCAGTAGGAGGAATTAATGAAAGAAGGTCAGGTTGAGTAGTGAAAATATTGTACAAAGACATTGTGATCATGTCTAATTTAGAGCTCTAGAATAGAAAAAAAAATGATTTGATTGAAAAAATAATTTCAAAACTTACATCTGGATTAGCATTTTCGATGATTTGTTTTAAATTTTCTAATAATCCAAGTAAAAAATCTTTGGGTCTGCTTAAAATCCAACCAGGACTTTGGTTATACAAACGTAAAAAGACTCCAGCAATTTTATACTCTTCAGTGTCAGAAAATTTAAATTCACAATCCGCATTAAATTTCCAAGTAAATGAGGGATTGTGGAGTTGAGTTTGAAACAATACTAATACCAATTTTTTTACATGAGAATTTAATCTTTTACGAAATTCTTCATTCCAAATTAACTCTGGGTTTTCCTTATTTTCATCATAGAGATTAATAGCATTCTGAGGGGCGTCTTTCATAGCATTCAAAAAAAGTGTAGGCAAAAATTGAGTCAAAACCCATGTGGAGTATTGCCCACAAAAAACATCAGTGCAAAGCTTGATCAATAATTGAGCTGCTTTTTCACGAATAGAGTCGTGATTAGGAACGATGAACAAATGTAATGCATACAAAATTATCCCTTTGGATATGCTTTCTTTTACAAGATCAGTATTCGATGTAAATGATAAGAGAATATCTAAAACATCATTATACAATTTTGATGAAGATTCCTTGATACATGACTCAAATTGAAGCATCATTATCAAGTTCAAAAGGACATTAGAAATTGATATGTCATTAATACAATTTTTGTTTGTTGCCAGATTCATAATCAGCTTCAAAACCAAAAGTTGAATTTCGAGAAATGATTCCAAACGAAGTAAACTAAAAATATTTTTAAAATGTCCTACAAAATAAGATTCAATTTCAGAATTGAAATGAATCAAGTTTATAAGAGCAATTAAGCATTGTTTCATAGTGTCTATTCGTTTCAAATCAATATTAACATTTTCTTCTTTAGGAAAAGACAGAGCTTTGATTGTATGCAAATATTGAGCATGAGAACCAATGTTGTCCAGCAAAGATAAAACAAACTTTTTGACATCAATCAGCTTATAACTAGGCTGTTTATTGTAAATTCTAACAAAAACATCGCTGATGATGAGCTCTTGTTTATGGCATGAATAAACAAACTTTGAACCATAGGAATCGTCTGTAGATACTCCACTTCGAAGTAAGTCTTTTTCTTGTTCTTGAAGATAGTTTAATAACTCTGATCGGAAAATGTTATTCCAAAAAAAATACGGATTTTCAACATTGCTGTTTAGAAGTTTCAGCAATTCTGGAACATTTGCCATAGTTAATAAATTTGCAATGTATGGCGTGAGTAAAGCATAAATAGATTGTCTTATCAAGTTATAATCGTCTAATAAGGACTTGTCTTCAATTTGTGCGTTCTCAATCTTATTTTCGAATAACGCAACGCACGCCAATAAACTTTTTTTAGCCAGTGAATTATCCAAAAATTGCTTGCTTTTTTTTTCATTTGTTTCAAATTCGTTCTCTTCTAAAGTATAGTCGTATTTGAAGATAAATTGAAGCAAACTAAACAAAATACCCGATTTAAAAAGCAGCAGTTGCAAATAAGGATCATTGCAGAAGTAAATGATACAATCAATGGTTGACATACACAATTTAGTTAAATGTTTGTAATTCAAAACATAGAAAATATTTTTGGATAAATAAGACATTTCATAAAAATGACGTCGGCATGCTGAAAACTCTGAGGATACTCCATAACAGCTAATTATGTTTTTGCACACTTTTACAGCTAAATCTTTGGAATTCGATGAAGCTGATAAAACTGAAACACATCGATTTAAAATGTCGTATAAAGTTTGCAAACCATTTTCTCGGCGCAACTCTTCAGCATTAAACGCTGAACATTTCACTGTATAATAAATTGTTTTACAAGCATGAGCCAACAGCGAATCACTTTTAGAAAATAAATATTGATCGTTAGATTCTAACTCCAGTGTTTTTAGGAGCATCGGATAGCCAGCATATTTATATTGATAAAGCTCAACATTATAGCGAGAAAACAATATGCTTTGAGCTTTCAATGTCAAAATAATATTTTGAGGATTGGGACCGTTTGTTTTATGAGTAGCAGACGATAAAAAATAATAAGCTTCGTTAACTTTTTCAAACATTTCACGGCCAGTTGGATTTTTGTCTGGATGATATTTCTGGGCTTGAGAATAATAACATTTACGAATCAAAGTTTCAAAATCAGGACCACTTAATGGACATTCATAATTTTCAATTCCCAAAATATTTAAAGCATCATCAACGTGCATTGAGTCTGGCTTTTTTTCGATTTCTAATTTCCACATTTCTAAAATTTCTTTCAAAAACATAACAGGATCTTTGATTTTCCAATCTGGAAATCTTTTGGTGTCGCATAAATTTTTCAAATAATAAATATTACAAAATAACTCGTTTTCGAGTTTCCGATAACAAATAGGTGGAATTGGGCAATATTGATAAATGGCACGTGCATTTGAATGCAAACGTGGACTGAAATCACTGATATGAGTAGCGATTCTTTCAATCATAAATCTTCGCATTTCATAATTCCAAATGACTTCAGGATTATCATATTCTCCGAGAAAAACTTTTGAAAACTCTTCTGGTCCATAATTTTCCAAATAACAAACCATTGCTTCAGGAAGCATCAAACTCAAAATACTTCGTTGCAAAATTGTTTTAGCATTTTCATCACTTTTAAATGATTGTTTCATATGAGTTAAATGTAAAAGTCGGCTTATTGGCAAAATATTGGAGCCAGTATACATTAAAATAAAATAAAATAAACCTGTTTGATAGAGCAGAGAAATTCTAGGATTGTCTTGTATGACCAGATACAGTAGAGTTGCTATTTTTTCAACAATTACTGGATCGAAAGTTAGTAACAAGTGTATCAAATGCGGAAGACAATTGTCGTCAGAAAGAATTTGTTTGATTTTAGATGTTGGTCGAATCACAGAATCATCTTCTGCTCGGCTTGGAAAAAAACTACAAATTTCAATCAAAGTGTTGATAATGTAAATTGTCAAATCGTTTTCTTGAAAAATTGACAAACCGTCGGCAACTAAAGACCATTTCAATTGAGCAATTTCTCCAATTCGTTTCCAAGTGTTATAACCTTGAGCCCAACATTTGGTTTCAGCCGTCAATTTACCCTCTAGCCACATTTGTTTCAGTTCCGCATAGCTCATAGAGTTTTCTTGTGACTGTTCACCAGCTCCTTGAATATGCCATTCTTTTTCAATAGAATTATTCATAGATTCAGGAGATGCTTCAATAACGTTGGCTTGAGTAGGAATAACCGCTCGATTAATATGAAGATGTGAGAGAGTTGAAAGATCAATCAAAATCAAAATAGCGTTAGAGTTTATCAATTTTCTGATGTTGGGTTTGTATTTGATTATTTTACCCAAAAATTGAACGATTCTATCACGTAAAGTTTTATTGGCACATTCGATCAAAACATGAACAATGAAATGAACGTCATTGAAAGATCCTATGTCTTCACTGTAGCTTTCGTATATTATTGACATTGCATAAAGGCAATTTGATTTCATCATAATATTGTTGTTCGATAAAAAACGATGGTACAAATCGTGGAAAAATTCTTTGGGACACTTAATATAAAATGAATTTTCTATTTCATCTGTTTTTATTTCTTGAGATATTAATAAACGGAGATAATAATCGCCAATTTTAATTTCATCTTTCAAAGAAACGTAATCAACTTCAAATTCTCGATAATTCCAAGAAACTAATTGAGAACTTTGTAATTCTTTTTCGTTTCGAAAACAGAAAATTTCTTTTTCTAAAAACTCCCGCAATTCTTCTCGAGTTTTGTGATTCCATATCAAATCAGGTTTTGAGTGGTTTTGAGTAAATTGATAAAAAAACATATTCCAATTAAGTGAAGATTTGGTACATTCTCGACGACGTCGTAAAACAATTGGTTGATTATCTTCAGTGACTTCTAAAGCCGAACTCAAGCCTATTCTTTTACGCCAATGATTAAAAACACTTTCAATGTGCTTTTCGACAACTCGAACAGTCGGATATTGATCACGTATCTTTTGTATATTCGAAATTGGTTTGGCCGAGATATCTTGTGCTATTTTAAGATTGTCTCTCGTATTAAAATATGTATGAGTATCTTTAGGAGGCTGTTCTTTAGATTCTAAAAAATTCAAAAGACCTAATGGAAAAATGTTATGCAATAGAGATGATACAACTTCATTGTTAACAGTCCATAAAGAAATTAATTTTCGAGACAATAATTGAACCGGCAGAAACTTTTCATTTGAATTGATAGGAAATAGAGAAGCATTCAAGTTGAACAGAAAAGTACCTTCCGCTAGAGAGAGATCTTGCATTTGTTTAGCTACTTGGTTGTTACCTTCTTCTATGATTGCTTTCATCAACAAACAAGTAGCTTTAACGATAGACAATGATTGATGGTTAAATAATTTGAATAGGGTTCGACCTGACTTTGATACCATATTTAACAACGAATCAAAATGGCCTCCATCGGTTGTTTCACTGTAAGGAGCGCATAAAGCATAGGTAAAAAAATCGAGGATAGCTGATATAATCAAGGCACCAGTGCCTTTATTGACGTGAAACACCATCATCTCAATAATAATGGGCAAAAATTTATCTGAGCTGAGAAGAAATCCTTTGTTTTTTTGCTCAAAAAACAAATCATTTTCATCATAAACAGGCTGAAAAAAATCCAATTAATTTTAAAACTGAATGAAAAATAAAAAACATACTTGCATCAAAGTTGAAAGCATATCGATGGCTGTGAAAATTACAACATCATTTTCACGTTGAAATGATTTTTTCACTTTGAGAAAAAGTTGTTCGATTTCTGCCGATTTCCATTTGCGATCTACTACAAAGTACATAAATCCTGCTCTAGTACCGAACAAATTTTTTAAGGCTAATAGTTTGAGATTAAATTCTTCATCAGAACTGACTTCGTTTTCGTCAAACAACAATTCGCTGATTGAATTATGAATATATTTATCAGTTTCTTTTTTATCTTTTTTCATTTCAATGTTAGATGAAATTGAGGAAAAAAAATTGTTTTCTATCAAAAACTCAATAACTTGATAAATATTCTTGCTACGAAAATTAACATATCGAACAGCGTCGATTTCAGGTTGATATAGAATTTTACGATGGTTTAAATCTAGTTTCACGTGTACATTCTCATTACCAGAAGATCTGACACTATCAAGCAGAGAAGCAAGTAAACTGTCTCGTTCTGTAGATGTGTAAAAACGTTTATCACCATTTAAAAAAAAAACTCCGAATTGTTGTGAATGATCTTTGGATCGATAAATTGCATAAACATCAGTGAGAAATCTTAAATTGATAATTTCATTAGTGTTGGAATCACGCTCTATAATGTTTTGATCTGTCAAAATTAGTGTTCGTTTCAAATTTTGAGAATTTTTTCGAACAACTTGTTTATAAACAGTGAAAACATGCAACGGAGGAGTTAATGAAAAATCGGAACTCCAAAACGATTTTCATGGAACTTCTGAAAAGTGGTTTCTCTATTCAAAATTGGAATCACCACACCAATGTTTCTTCGAGCAATGAGACGAATCTTTTCGATAACTTCTTTACAAATAGTTTCACTATTAAATATGAACAAATGATTTTGCTCTTTATCAGAAGTAGACAAAACAAGTGCTGGACCAAATTCACAATCTTGAACCACAGCCAAATTGAATAAATCCTTATAATAATATGTTGACAATAGTTCTCTGTTTTCAACATTAATTTTTTTCACAGCATATACTCCCACTTCAAGAACAACTTTGTAGTTCTGTCCCGACCAGCGATGTTTAAGGATCGTATAACTAGCAACATTTTCAGTATATCTAGCTGAATAATTTGTACAAACTTTGAAAAGATGAGTCAAAATATCTGCCCTATATTTTGATTTGAATTTCATTTTTGTATTCGGAAAGCATATTGTGAAAAATTGATCAGCTCCTGTTGTGACAGTGTTTGAATCTTCTTCACTAGTAATTGGATAGAACTCTTTTATTTCATTGCATGGATAAGTGTTGGTCGGTTTGTATTCCGACAACTCATAAGTCGAAACATTTTGGCGTCCTATCACTAAAATTCGGCGTAAGCTTAATAAAGTAAAAAAAAAAAATTTAAGAAAAAAAAATTTGTTAATGATAGTATACTTTCCGCGCCATTGATGAACCTTGGTCACAAAATATCTAGATAGAACAAGGTCTTTGTCAGATTCCATTTTTTGAAAAAAATCATTTAATTTTAAAAATTATTTGAAACAGAATAAACAATATAACAATAGCAACAATTTATAACGCCCAGACTATCGTTATCTATCGGCAGACAACATAAATTCTATTTCTACTCTAAGTTGAAAAAATGATTTTCAACAAAATTATCAATATTCAACTAATTTTTAAATTTTGAAAACTAGAAATAGTTTTATTTTAGACTATCATATTAAATTGAAAAAAAAACAAATTATTATTTCCAAATCAAAATATAAAAGCAGGATTAGGATTGACTCGATTTTTCCTCATAACAAATTTGATTTTGCGTTCCATATCTTCATCGTAAATGGCTTTGCACATTTGCCAGCTAACCCTTCGTCTTGTGTTGAATGGTTTTTCATAATAACGCGTCCTGCGGTATATGTCAAACAATCCTTCCGATCCCATGATTCGATTTAAAACACGTAGAGCACCATCCACATTTCCATCTTTAACAATCACAGTTCGCCCAATGAATTTGTTTAATTGCCGACTTGCAGGACTGAATAAATTCGGTGAGATATACATTTGTTAATTTTTTTTCAAAGCTTGTTTGTTTTGAAAGAGTTTTCAAAATTAAACAAACTGTATTATAGAAAAAAAAAAACAATAAGCGACTAAATATTATTAAATCATTTGGGTGTAGGGTTGAGCATCGATGGCCGATGTTTTAAAAACATCGATGTTTTTTATCCGATGTTCGATGTTTTTGCCATCGATGGAATTAATCCAATATATCGAGATGTTTTTGCCAATGTTTTTTTTGTTAAGGTTTTTAAATAACAATATATAATATGCAAATTTACAATGTGTCACCTATAGATTGAAGTTTTTGTATTACAATATGTAAAAAATATTTAGGTAGGTATTTAGATAGGTCTGGATTTTATAAAAAAACATTTATGTTTTTGTTTCAAGATCAACCAGATATGTCTAAAATTATACAAAAAAATCATTGATTAATTTATTGGCAATAGCGCCCATTTTTAGATTCACTAAAGGAATTATCAATGCTTTAATTTCTGGATCAACAAGATAAACCTATCTCATAGACTTTATGAAGAAAAATATCGTTGTTTAACATCGATGGAAAAAAGCCGATGTTATTTTACTATCGATGTTTTATCCGATGGCAAACATCGATGTTTTTCTTTCGATGTTCAACCCTATTTGGGTGTAAATAGCAAATAGTGTTTAGACACAATAGTATTAAAAAGACCGTTTCACTTTTAAAAGTTTTATTTCAATAGAAAAAAATATTCTTTTTATTTACAAATTATTTGTTTTTTCAAAAAAAAAAAAAATCACCGTTAATCTTCGTTTGATATTTACAAAGATTAAAAAAATGCAAAATCAATAACAATTTCAAACTAGAAGAAAAAAATGAATTTTTTTCTATAAATAATATACGAATGAATGAATGATTATATATTTCAACAAAAGTCGATGAATTTTTTTTACAATTTTCTTTTTAAATTAAGATCTCAAAATGAGAATTTAAAAAAATTTCCTTCCTTCAAATTCAGATAACAAAAAAAAAAAAAAAAAAGAATTGTCAATACTATGAATAATTTGTTGGCTGCTTCCATTCTTCAACTGTTTTCATTTGTTGACTGATGAATAAAATCCTAAAAATTGAAATAATTGGAAAAACTGATTTATAAACTTTGTTAATTACCTTTGTTTTTGTAATGTTGTTTGAATTTCAGTTAACCTCACCAGACTCCTAGAAGTTTTAAGGTCGGTGGAAACGCGAGTACATAAATGATTTCCAATGCTATTAGCTTGATCTATCATTGAAGAAATCTGGAGAAAATATTTCAAAATAAATCAAATCAAAACAAAAAATAAAAACCTGTTTTTCGTATTGCTCAGAATTCCATCCAGTGACATGACTTACAAGATCTTCTTTGAATAAATGTTTAAACTTGGATAAATTAGGAGCAGGAGTTTTATTTAAAACATTTGAGTTAATCGAAGATAAAATTGAGTTATTTTCACTGCAATTACTTGAAGATTTACATTCCGATGCTTGATTAAAACTTTTGGTCAACTGATCCAAGTCTTGTCTTATTTTATCTGAATTATTAAAATGCCGATTGTTAGTATTTTTATTAGAATGTTCTTCACGCTTCGTAGGAGAATGGTTTGCCTGATATGAATTTGAGTATCGAGGAGAATTAGATGATGTTTGTCTCGTGTTTTGGTTAATTTGATTATTTTGAGATTTTTGTGTTAGAAGCAAGGCTTTTTTAAGAAAATTCAACGTTTCTTCTTGCGGAAGATTTGACAGGTTTATACCATATGAGCTGTGTAATTGAGTGAACAATTTCGTTAAATTTAAACTTGCGAGCGTGTTTGGTTGAACAAGGAGAGATGTTAAAGCAGATAAAATAGAAAATAAATTTTGATCAGATTGAATAGAGCTCGAAGATGTGGCATTAGTCGATTCATTTGTCGACAACTTTCCAGGGCTGTTTTGGGTTTTATTTGTTTCTGTCTTATCATAGCTATGATGATTGTTATTACAGTTAATCAATTCTTTCTTTTTGCTGTTCCCATTAGAACAAATATCAAAATCATTTTGAGGTCTTTTTTCATCTCTCGTTTTATCATCACAATTTTCTTTAACTCTTGATGATGAATGATGATGCCTCATAGGACTTGGGTGCTGTGAATTAAAATAATCTTTCGATTTTTCTCTAGAACTGTTTGATGAAAGTTCGTTCGAATAGGCTTTTGGATTACTAAAATCAGCATCATATTTATCACGATGATTTGAATGCTTTTCAGATGACGATGAGTACTTTGAAGAAGAAGAAGAATGACGTTTCTCCCAATCCAAAACTTCTTTTGGCTTTTCCCATTGAGAAACTGAAGTTTTTTCATTGTAATAGTAACGTCTTCCTGAAGAACTTATAATCTCTGACCAGTCGCCAACAATTTTCTTCGATGAATGAGAAGATGAATAATTATGACTGTTTTCATAATGATTCCTAGAAACTCCACTTGAGCTCTTATAAGATCTTGATGATTCATGTCCGATCGGTGATCTAGAAGAACGAGCATATTTATTTTTACTATGTCCATCATAATACTTTGATTCACGATCTCTACTTCTTGAATATTTTGAAGAGCCTCGAGGGCTCCAACTTTCAGGAGAACTATTACGACTATGGCTTCTACGATTTCGGCTTGGTGAATAATCACGCCTGTGTTTGCTGTAATGCTCGAATGAGTTGTTATTGCTAGTTCTTTTAGTCGAATACTTATGCATTGATTATATTGTTTTTAGAAAGACAATGTTTTCATCTTGAGATGAAAAAAACTAATTAACAAAATTAAAAAAGCAACAAAATGCTTTCCAAGCTCTACATAAAATAAAGAAGCTTCTGATCGTCAATAAATTTTTTCAGTCGAACTTTTTTCTTATTAAATACGAAACGTACCAAGCCAAATTTACAATGAACTGCCCTAGAACAAAATTATAATAATTAGTAAATATAAATTGGTAATTTTTAATTTGCTATGTATATTGAAAGCAAAATGCAAGCGTACAATTCATTAATGGCATTTTTTGATTGGATATTTAAGATTCATGACTTAAACAAATCAATCTCAAATTTTCATAAATACAATTCAATGATTCAAGGTATTCAAACCTTATAGATTGAAACTAAATACGATTGATGTATTTCAGTGGCGAGATTTTTTTGTTTGATTGATTGTTTATTTGTATACTTGCACAATTACATATCGATTATTTTTTTTATAAAACTATTTTGATATAGAATCAAATCAAAAAAAAAAAACGGCAATTAAGGTAATAATTTTTAAATATTTATTTTTTCTTATACAAAACAAAAAAAAAAGATGGGCAATACAATAAAACAAGAAAAAAAAGACGACGATGATTGTGAGCACAAACTAAAAGAAAAGTTGAAAAGAAAATGGTGAGTGAACAACAAAAACAGTGCGTGTGTGTGAAAGAAATTTTCTTCTTTTTTGCAGAGCTCTTTATGTTTCAACACATAGAACGTATGCGTTGTTGCAGTGGCGATGATCATGGCAGTGATGGTGGTAGTAGTCCTATTCGACCAAGGAGAATAACAAAAAAAAAAAAAAATCAGGCCGGGTGGCTATCGTGTATGTTTTTGTGCTTGTCCAACCTATTCTGTCAAATATTGTTGAAAGAAAAAAAAAAAAATTTTCAAACAATTCCGGACTAGTTCTCTATGGACAAGAATGAGAAACTGGAATTTTTGTTTTCTACTCTGTCGATGATCTCTAGAAATCTTTAAGAAGAAAAATAAAATAATTTAATTTTTTGAATTAATTATTAGATGATGAAATAATAAATTATAGATGAAAAATATCGATTATTAATCGATACAAGATATAAATTTTTTTTTTTTTTTTTGAAAACAACATTGTTATTTTAAGAATTGGAGAACAAGAGTAGATTTGAGAATTTTATTTTTAGGAATTTTTTTCGTCGAGACAATAACTTGTAAGGTATGAACAAGTATATAGTAGTTATTACGCATGCCCATCCAATCTTGGAGTACGATGCGTTTACATTGGGATTCGCTTTGTAACAAAAACACGGACGTTTATTTTTTTCAACATAACAAATTTTAATTTTAAGTAAACATGAAAATAAACTTTATGATATAATCGTTTTTATTTTAATTTTTTTATATAAATTGATCGTTTCAAAGCAAAAAAAAAGAAAGAAAAATACTTGCGATGAAAACAAAATTTTTTTAAACTCAAATTTATTAAGTGACTTATTTGTCTCATGATTTTAAAACTTGAAATCATCAAAATGGTCAAATTAAACGATTCAATTTTAGTGCATTTTTCTATGCTACAGCATTTCATTTTAATCCTTATTCTGTTTTCTAAAATAGTCAACGGTAAGTTTTTTTTTATTCTTTTGCAAGTTTTGGTATCATTGATATTTATTATTGTTGAAGAAATAATTTACAAGACTTACAAATTTTCATACATTTTCGATATTCGTCATAAAGAATATGCAGTTAATTTTTTTTGAGAATTTTCTAATTTAATAATTAAACAAAAGCTTTGGTATTTAAGTAAAGACCTTTTTCGACAGCGATACGTTTATTTTTGTTTATTTGAGTTCTTTTTTTTTTAAAAAATGAGTTCAGTTTCATCGGACTACAATCTTTTGAAAGCCGATTTAATTTCTCTTCCTTTAGAACTGACTAATGATGATTACAAAAAAATAGATTCTTTGATAACTAAAGAGTTTTCAAGAGGGTTAAAATCTACCAAAGATTCTGTAATAAGAATGTACTTGACGTATGTGCGATCTTTACCTAACAAGCAAGAAAGCGGTAAATATTTGGCTTTGGATTTAGGTGGAACAAATTTTCGCGTTCTTTTGGTAGAATGTAATCGTGAAAGTACTAAAATTCTCGACAGTCAATGTCAAACTATTCCAAACGAATTATTGTTTGGAACTGGTCAAAATTTGTTTGATTTTATTGCAGAACATGTCGTTTCATTCGCCATACGACATCATCTTGTCGGTGTTCGAATTGCTCTTGGATTTACCTTTAGTTTTCCGCTTCAACAACACGGACTCGCTGAAGCTTCCTTAGTCACATGGACTAAATCTTTTAATTGTTCTGGAGTAGTTGGCTACGATGTAGTTCGCTTATTAAAAGCTTCGCTCAAAAGAAAAATGCACAAGTCTATACCGTATGTCGATGTCGTAGCAATCATTAACGATACTACCGGTACTCTGATTTCTGGAGCTTTAAATGATAAAAATTGTATGATTGGTTTGATTGTCGGTACTGGTTGCAATGCATGTTACGTAGAAAAGCTTTCCAATATTGAAAAATGGCCTTTCAACTATAGCGATCCTAAACAAGTGGTTATCAATTGTGAGTGGGGTGCATTTGGTGATAATTTAGTTTTAGAATTCGCTCGCACTATGTGGGATCGAGCGATGGATTACGAGTCTGTCAATATTGGCAAACAAACTTTCGAGAAAATGATAAGTGGCATGTATCTACCTGAAATATTTCGTCGAGTTTTATTAACTTTTATTGAAAGAAAAATTTTGTTTGATGGCCACATACCATTTGAACTGCTGAAACCAAACTCGATTCAAACCAAATTCATGTCAAAAATTGATCTTGATAATAATGACCCAAAACTTCCAAACACTAAAAATGCTCTGGGAGAAATGTTCAAAAAGTTGACGTTTACGGAATGTGATGCCAAAATTATTTTCATGGTAAACAATCGTATTACTAAAAGAGCTGCTAATTTAGTGGCCACCGGTTTATGGGCATTGTTAAAACGTATTCCACACAATAACGTATCAATCGCTTATGATGGATCACTAATTTGTTTGCATCCATTTTTCAAGTCTTGGGTCGAAGAAAAATTAAATCATTTCGTAAGCACAAATGCGCCAAACAAAAAATTTAAACTCATTACGGCTTCTGATGGAAGTGGCTACGGAGCTGCCATTGTTGCGGCAGTTTGCTATCGCGAAAAACGACCCAAAATCATTAAAAAAAATGGCAAAGTTTACGAAATTACTTCTTAAAAATTAATTGATTCTTTGCAATAATTAATAACTTATTGTTAAATTTAAAATTTTTATTAAAAAAAAAAACATTTGTCACAGGATTGCTTTGCCATTGTGATATTTGCGAAAAAAATAACAATACGTGCGAAACGGATGGTGTTTGTGCGGCTACTTTGTATAAGGAAAATGGAAACCTTCTTACAACTTATAGGTATTTGCATTTCTTATTTGTCGTTAATTGTTTTTCATATTTGATTTTTTTTAATTGATTTTAATTCTTTAGTTTTTTGATTTTTGTTGTTGTTGATTTACTAACTAATTGTTTTTTGGCTTATTTCATGTCTATCCTGTCGTTTGATTTTGAAGGTGTTATGACAAAAGTGATCTACTACCACCTGAAAATCCAGTTCATTGTAAATATTCTAAACGTTTGCAAAAGCATTACGATATCAAATGTTGTGTAGAAAAAGATTTTTGTAATAAATATTTTGATTTTAACCCACAACTATTCAATAGTGATGACGATCAATTGAATTCCGGTAAGCATTTCTAGATTTTTCAATAATGTTTTTTTCTTTCTATTTTTTTTGCCTGAAATAAAATCAAAATTCTCACGCACGCACAAAAACCAAATATTTCCTATATGCTAAAAAAGATGCATTAGAAAAAATGTCCTATTTCCCTCTGAAAATCCTATTTGGTGTACAAAAGCCAACACTGATACCATAACGTATATGTGTTGTAATGATAAAGATTACTGTAATCTTGAAATACATTTTGATTTGCCCGAATCTTCAGGTAAGATTTTATTTTCTCAAAAAAATACTCCATGTTTTTTCACTAAAAAAGTTTATTTCTTTCTGTTTGGAAGAATTCTGTTTTTGTTTCTAATTTAATATTTATTGTGCGTGTGTGTTTTCTATGTTCTTTTTTCTCTTTTAAATCTGTTGGTCATTTAATTTTTTCTAAATTTTTCCATAGGACTTAACTTTTTAAAAAAGAACACATCTTTGGTGATCAGCACATTGGCATTTTTGTTTTGTTTATTGTTCACTGTGGTGATTTTTGTTTTTAATCGAAGAAAAACCAAACTCAAATTGAAAAAGAAAAAGCATTTTTTAAATGATGTGGAAGGCAGCGTAGCTAGTCGGGACCCATTAATTCCTGGCCATTGTTTGAAAGATTTGCTTGATGACCATACAACATCGGGATCTGGTAATTTAATTAATTTATAAATTCGTTTCTCTATATTTTTCATTCATTGAAATCAGGTCTTCCGCTTTTAGTCCAGCGTAGTATTGCAAGACAGATTCAACTTTTGGAAATCATTGGAAAAGGTCGTTTTGGAGAAGTTTGGAAAGGAAAATGGAGAGGAGAAAGTGTTGCAGTGAAAATATTTTCTTCAAGAGATGAACAATCTTGGTTCAGAGAAGTGGAAATCTATCAAACTGTCATGCTAAGAAACGACAATATTTTGGGGTTTATTGCTGCTGACAATAAAGGTCTCTATCTGTCAATTTTTAAAATTTTCTCTATTTTTTTTCTCATAGATAATGGCACTTGGACTCAACTTTGGCTTATCACAGACTATCATGAAAGAGGGTCATTATTTGATTTTTTAAGCAAAAATACCGTTGACATACTGGGTATGTTGAAAATGGCTTCTTCAATCGCGAATGGTTTGTCTCATCTTCATATGGAAATATTAGGAACTCAAGGCAAACCCGCGATTGCTCATCGTGATTTAAAATCTAAAAACATTTTGGTGAAAAACACTGGAACTTGTGCTATTGCAGATCTTGGTTTAGCGGTTCGTTATGATTCAACCACTAATTCGGTTGACATTCCGCCAAATAAACGTGTCGGTACAAAACGCTATTTAGCTCCAGAAGTGCTCGACGAATCTATCAACATTAATCAGTTTGAATCTTTCAAACGTGCGGATATCTACTCATTTGGTTTGTGCATTTGGGAAATCGCTACACGATGTAACGTTGGAGGTAAAACAAAAATTATTTCGTTTTTTTTTCTAAATTAAATTTTTTCAGGCATTTATGATGAATATCAGTTGCCTTATTATGATGTCGTTCCCTTTGATCCCACCATTGAAGATATGAAAAAGATAGTTTGTTTTGAGCGACAACGCCCTCAGATACCTAATCGTTGGCAATCTTGTGAAGTAAAATATAATATAAATGATTTTTTGAATTTTAAAATTCTATTTAAAAAAAAATCTAGCCTCTTTGTATGATGTCGAAAATAATGAAAGAATGTTGGTACCATAATGCTGCTGCACGTCTCACTGCTCTTCGAATAAAAAAAACCATTGCCGATCTCGAAGCACATGAAGATCTCAAAATGTGATTGTTTATAATTAATTTTTGTTTGAATCACAACCTTGCAAATTTTTTTTTGACGTCTTGACGTAATGAGTTTTTTTCAAATCAAAAAATATAATTTAAAAAATGAATCAAAATTGTAAATTTATTTTGAAATAGATGTTTGATAAAAAATTTAAAGTTCATCGTGTTTGGGTCCTGTAAATTCTTCATGAGAAATGAAACCATTTTTATCACGATCTTCGTGTTGAAAGATATCTTCAATAAGTTTATCTTGGTCAGGAATTTCATTGGAAGACCCTTCAGGAACTTGTTGCTTCAAATATTCTTTAAGCTAATAAAAGAAAAAATAATTAAAAATTCATTGAAACTTTTTTAATAAATACCTCTTCTCTAGATAACTGTTGATCATCATTGGCATCAATTTTTTTGAAAATATTCTCTGGTGCTGGTCCATCTTCAACAGTTAAACATTCAACTTCAAAAACAAGTGTTGAATTTGGAGGGATCATTTCTCCAGCACCAATTTCTCCGTATCCCAATTGAGGCGGAATGATTAATTTACGTTTTTCACCGGGACAGATCCCAAGTAAACCATCGTCCCATCCTCGAATAACTTGACCTACTCCTAATTGAAATTTGAATTCTCCTCGCGAATAACTTGAAATATTAAAATTAAAAAAAATTTTATTTTAAAATAAAGTTTAAATACCTGGAATCAAATTCAACACCAGTTTTTTCTAACGTTCCTCTGTAATGCATAGATAACATATCACCTCTTGATGCCGCTCTCTCACAATTATCAGGTTTAACGATTGTCTCGATTTTTAATTCTTCCTCAGCCAAGCAAAAAGTTAAAAACAGTGAAAAAATAAGAACTTTAGTTTGAAACATTTTTTTTTTAATTTGAAAACAAAAAATAAATAAATATTTTGAAAAATAAATTTATTTTTCAAAAATTCTGAGCAATGAGAGGGTATTTTTTTGACGTGTCGCAAAAAATACCATTCAAACCCCACGTGTCAGAATGTAAAATGAACCTCCTCCCACTTTTTTTTACAAAAAATACATTCTAATAATTTTTTTGTTCATTTTTGTTATTGTTGTATACAATTTGAGATATTTTCCCAAAACGTTCTGTAGTATTCTAAAAAAAATGAGTCAAAAGCATCCTATTAACATATCAAATGTAGTTTCTTTGGAAAATCAAAAGTCTGAATACTTGAAACCATTCAGATTATATTATGAAAAAGTATACTTATATATAATAAAATTCAAATATTATTTATTTTCTGTTTTTAAAAGAACAACAAAAATTTGTTTTGGGATTGCATTAAGACTCATGATAGGTAAGAAATTAAAATTTCAAACAATGTCAAGTTTTTTCTTTCCAGTGTGGCTATTTTATTATTTAACACAACCAGAAAAGTTTTCGTGTTTGTCAAGCAATTTAGATGTCCAGTTTTTTTATCTACTTTGTTTGAAAAATTCGAAATTTCTGATTTGACAGACTTGAACAACTTAAAAGAAAAGTGCAAACAATTAAATTCAAATTCTGGTTATACGATTGAGTTATGCGCTGGAATCATTGATAAAAAACTAAGTCCTCAAGAAATAGCTAAAGAAGAAATTTTGGAAGAAACTGGCTATGAAGTACCCGTAGAGTAAATTTGTTTTCAGTTTTAATTGGCAATGAATACAATTCTTCAATCTACAGATCTGTAAAATTAATTACTACTTTTCGCACCAGTGTTGGATCATCCGGAAGTTTGCAATATCTTTATTATTGCGAAGTCAAGTATAATTTTCATTTTCACAAATTCCCAAAGTGTTTACTATTTTTTTCTGTAAGGGATTCAATGCGTGTCAGTGATGGTGGAGGTATAGATGACGAAGAAATTGAAGTTGTTGAATTTTCGATAGAAGATGGCAAAAAGCTAATCTACGCTAGTGACCAAGAAACAAATATTGGCCGTCCTGCAGGATTCAGACTTGCGATCAGTTGGTTTATTTATGAAAAACTACCAAAGATTAAATGAAAATTTTCATAAAATATTTATAATTAAAATTAAGCACTAGAAACAATTTTACAATAAGGATTAACTTCATTAAACATCAAAACAACTAATTCAAAGAATGGATACTGAATAGCTTTTGTTTCTTTTACTACGAGAGTTTTCAATGATGGAATTTTATGCAAAACCTCGATTCCTCTATGAGAAACACGAGGCAAATTTGTCAAATTCAAATAATTCAAACTTTGAGAATTACGAAACATTCGAGCTAATTTTTCGCAAGCCCAGTCATCCAAATGAAGATTATTAGATAAATTCAATTCTTCCAGTTCGTTGAGCATTATTAAATTATCTAGACCTTCGTAAAAAAGGTTGAGATCTAAGGGCATGAATAAAAAAAATTATTTAAATCAATTAAAGAATTAACAAACTTGAAGCATCAATTGAGATCAAACGATATTTTTTGTCAAAAGTTTTTGGCAAGCTCTTCACGTTCACAAACCATTTATCACTTAAATCTAAATTTTTGATTCTTTCAGAAATTGAAACAAAATAAAATTCAAATTAAGTTACGCACGCTTAAATCGTACTTTTCCGCCTCTCCCTAAAATGAAATTTGCAGCAGCCAAGTCGGGCCCTAAAAAAAAAATTTACAATGTATTATGAATGATTATTGAAAAAACTCACCAAGTATCCCATGTCTTTTAATTGAGTATTTTTGAACAGGAAGTTGATTTTTATAAATGTATTGACGAAAAAACCTTTTGAAAGCGAATAAAGTCAAGTCGTATTTTTTATGCATAAATATTTTCATATCTGTTGAAAGAAAATATGATTCGTTCATATCTTTGCTTTTATTATAAAGTTTTTCATCGATTTTATATTCGAACAACTGATCATATGTGGGAGTTCGTTTATTAAACTGAATCAAAAAATTATCCTTGGCATTGCTTGGAATCATGGTGACATCAATTTTCTTTTTTTCTGATTTTTCTAACATTTTTGATTCATCTTCATTTGTCTTCATTAAATTTAGCAAATTTTTATTTATTTTTTCAGATGAGAAAAATCTTAAATTAAAAAACAATCTTCGATAAAAAAAACTTTTATTTTGTATTATTTCCATGTTCAGGATGTTTTATAAACAATATAAAGTCATGTGTTTTGCTTCTAAACTTATATTTAATCTCCTCTAGATGGCAGAAAGTATGAGGATTTATTTTTGTTAATGTAGAACAGACGGAAAGCTATAAACTTGGTGAGATTTCTTAAATTAAATCTTTATTGAATTGTCAATTTATATTGTTTAATTGGCTCCTTGGCAAACTATTATTAGCTTTATTTGTATGAATAATCACAATTGGTTGATTATTATTTTAAAAAATCTCCATACATCAGCAAACATGACCATTTTTTTCATTTCTAAAAAGTTTTGCAACAATGGGTAATCGATTATCTTGTTGCAAAAGTCAAACTCAGAGTCCTTATAAACAAAAGGACAGCTGTAATATTCTGAAATCGGAAATCAAATATGACGAGACGATATCAAGTCTCCAACATATTAGTGAAAGAGAGCCAGGAGACGCTTGTTATGACCCATCAACAAACCCCACTGCTGGTCCTTTATTTGTTTCAAGATTGACTGATTTGAATAAAAAAAGTTAGTTTAATGATAATTCAAATTTATTTTTTCATTTTTATTTTTTTTTACAACAGATGATATAATCTTTCAGGTAAAAATTCAAAAAAAAAAAATAGTTTAATTTAATTCATTTCAATTTTTAGCTGTTTGCTGATAGGCCTTTAAAAAAATCTAGCTCTTGTTCGACAATATTTTTGGATGATAGTACTGTTAGTCACCCAAATTTAAAAAATATGTTGAAATGCGTTTCAATGGCTATTTTCTATCATATTCACAATCGGCCATCCAACGTTGTTGTTGATATATTTGATGAACGAATTTTCCCTCTTGAAGTATGCTTTGTTTTTTGAGTTTTCAAGTGTTGATGTTTTTATTATTAAGAAAAATGTCTCCAACACGAGCAATATTGTGGAACCTGATTTCAGAAGCATTTATCGTTTTATACGCATATTGTTCAACTCAGCTCAATTATCATCGGAATGTGCCATCATCACACTTGTTTATTTAGAACGGCTTTTAACTTATGCTGAAATCGATATCATTCCGTCTACTTGGAGGAGAACAGTGCTTGCGGCTATACTGCTTGCTTCTAAAGTTTGGGATGATCAAGCTGTTTGGAATGTAGATTATTGTCAAATTCTTCGAGACATTTCCATCGAGGACATGTGAGTGAAAAAACTTATTCTCTATATTTTATGATCTTTTGACCATCGACAGGAATGAATTGGAAAGACGTTTTTTGGAATTATTACAATTCAATATAAATGTTCCTTCTAGTGTTTACGCCAAATATTACTTTGAATTGAGAAATCTAGCTGAAAAAAACAATTTGATCCTTTCAATGGAACTTTTGACACAAGTACGTGCACAAAAACTTGAAGCTTTATCGAAATGCGACAAAAACATAATTAGTCTGCAAAAAAATTTGAAAAAATTTTCAAGTCTTGATAGCATTCCTCTTCAAAAAAGTGCCGCTATTATTTCTTAATTTTTTTCTATTTTAAACTATAATTTGTAAAATTTTGTTTTAAAATTCTGAATAACTTCTATACCAATTTATTTATGAGAACTGTAAAATAAAATTTATTGAATTTTTTGTGATACATATTTTTTTTCGAAATTTAATAAAGTGAATGCAACAGCAGCGGCAACTCTTGTTTCCAAGTTCAAAGTTTCTAAATCATGATGATATTCAACATTTCCCCACTTATCCGCTTGAAAGTTTTCTTCAATGCGAGATAAATGAATAGCTTTTTTCACTGTCAGTTGTCGATTTATTAGAGCACAAGCCAAAATTAAAGATTTCAAGTTTTCTGTGGCAAATAACAACCCAATTAAAGACCAAAAATTCAACGAATTCAAATATTTTTTCAAAGAATCAACTGTTTTCAAAGGAAATTCTGGTAAAGTTAGATTACTGCTAACAGGAACACTACAGTGAAAATTATTTGCAAACCATTGAATAATAGGATCCCAATTTTCATTTTGAATATCAAATAATTCTTTTGGCTCCTTTATTCTATAACACAGTGTGTCATTTTCCAAATACGAAACTAATTTTTCTGTTATCGATTCGATGTCTAATCTGGATGGATTATCAATAACAGTATTTGACAAAGAAGTGAAATGCATTTGATCCAAAGAAATTTTATCGCTTTTTTTATCCCATTCCACTGCTATTATAGATGCCAGTGTTTCGTTTTGTACAAAAAACGTTTCTCCTTTGGGTGTTTTAAGTTTTTTTTTATCGAGTGTAATTTCATAACGATCCGGCTCGATTTTTAGGATGCCAACTTTTTTGTAAAAACGTTTGATATCTGCTTGGTAAGCATAATTATCATTAATTTTTATTCAAAGTAAAATAAATAAATTAGCTTTTTTACTCGATATTGAACTAAAATGTTTTTGATTCGACACCAACAATTCAAATTTAAACAAACATCTTTTAATTAGAAATGACATTTTACATTCAAATTTATACTGTGAAAAATTTTTTAAAATAAAATTATCTTATTACTTGAAGCTTTTGAGGAAGCTTCTATTTTTTATTTTTTGGTTCAATATTTGAAATCAAATTTAGTGAAATATTTAAAATGAAAAATTTCACATGAAGCCACCATTTGCTTGGTTGTAGCGGAATAATATGACGTCACGACCACTACTTATTTTTTACTCTGCTTAAATTTTTCGCTTCTCACCGCTACTTTAAAATCATTGGTAAAAGCACGTAGCTTTAAGATTTCGGAATTATTTTAGTTTTCTTTTTTATTATATTTTCGTTGTTATTTTCCTCATCAATTCAAAGCATTTCAGCTGATTATCAATTGCCATTCAATGGTTTTTCCATAATTTATTTATTTTTTTCTAAAACTTTAAATTGATTCTTACTGTTTTTGCAAACGTATGGAAGGAAACAAAGACGAAAGCGAACGATGCATTCGATTGGCCGAAAAGTATCTTTCAGAAAAATCCTTCAAAAAGGCTTATCGGTTCGCTCAAAAAGCTCATCAGTTGTATCCGACAGAAAAAACCAAAAGTTTGTTGATAAATTTGGAAAAATATTTCTATAAATAATTTTATTTCATCAATATAGCTTGATAGATGATGCAAAGATATTGACCGAAAGATTTCAAAATGAAGAAGAAAATTCTCAAGCCAATAAGGAAAACTTTGCCAACGATAAAAAATCTGATGGGCCTTCAAATGATCAAGACACTAGATCTGTTGATTACATAAAAAATTGTAAAGATTATTATGAAATATTAAGTGTGCCTAAAAACGCCACAGAAACAGAAATAAAAAACCAGTACAGAAAGTTAGCTTTAAAGTTTCATCCAGATAAAAATAAAAGTCCAGGTGCCGACGAAGCGTTCAAAGCTATCGGAAACGCTTTTGCCGTTTTGAGTGATCCAGATAAGCGTCAACGCTATGATCAAATTGGAAGTCAAGAAAATTTTGAGGGTGTTCGTAGAAAGCGTCGCTCAAACGGCTTTGATTATACTCGTGGATTTGAAGAAGAATTTAATCCTGAAGAAATATTCAATATGTTTTTTGGAGGTGGTTTTCCATCACGAAATGTTTACGTTTACAGAAATGGGCATATGTATCAGCAAAGATCTACAAACGAATCTCAAGGATCATCAGGTTACACCGTTTTGTTACAAATCATGCCTATCCTTCTTTTTGTTTGCATTTCTTTGTTGAGCAATTTTGTTCCGGATAATCCATACAGTTTATCTAGATCCCAGTTTGTTATTTCAAAATAATTTAAAAATTCATTTAAATATTTTTTTCTAGTAAATATCCTTATCAAAGAACAACGGAAAATCTTCAAGTGCCCTACTTTGTAAAAGAAAACTTTGAACGAGATTATAAAGACAGTTTGAAACAGGTTGAGTCGCATGTAGAAGAGAGTTATGTATCGAATTTGCAATCTTCATGTAAGATATGTTTTTAAATTCAAAAAAACCTAAGTGATTTTTTTTCTAGGCTTCAAAGAGAGAAACTACAAAGAAAACATGATATACCGAGCCAAGTTTTTGCGAGATACTAATTTAGAGCAAAAAGCTCGGGGGTTGAAAACTCCTTCTTGTGATCGATTAATTCAAATACAACAATCAACATCTTATTATTGAAATTTAAAAAAATTCTGAATGAAAAAATGTTGATCATCATTGTTTTTTGGTTTATGGAAATTTTTTTGAATTATTTCAGAATGTGCAATTCTATTCTTTATGCGGATTACAATAGCTCTACTTTCCATCTATGTATAAAAAGAATTTAGTTAATGTACAGTTTTATAAATAAAATTTTAATAAAGTTGTAATGTTGTTTTACTTTAACATTATATCAAACTTTGAATTTCGCCTTCCTCATTTTCAGGATGAAATGTTTAAAAAAACCAATTACCGCATAAAGTAAATTTATATAAGCAAATAACAAAGTATCTCTCTTAATTTCAAAAATTCTTTATAGAAAAAGATCCATTGTTTAATGCAAATAACATTTCTATGGTTCAGCTCTTCACATTCTCGACTCAGAGATCAAATTTAGACGAATAATTAACGATAAAATATCACAAGTTATTTACAAAGACAAAAAAATAAACGAATTACAAAATAAATTCAAAAAATCATTATTTTTTTTGAAAGTAAAAAACAAAAATGATTATCAACTTATTGGTGAGCCCTTTTCTTGTGAAGAATCTGATGGGTAGACAGATCCAAAGCGGGTCATATATCGTTTGACATATTCCTTAGCTTTATGTTTAACTGATTCTGTGTAAGCCAAATCTTCAACATGTTTACATTGTTTCATTTCTTTGGCAACAATTGCATGAGTTAACTGTTTAAAAAAAAATTAAATATAAAATTTTCAGTGAAAAACAATTTACTTTTCTTGCGAGAGTTTTAAAATCTGAGCTATTTGTTATTCTTCCATTTTTACAAGAATTTTTTAAATATGGATTGAGACACTTGACAACAAATTGTGATATTTTATTACGAAAATGTTCTTGTGCTTTGCGAGTGTTCGATCTTTGTCCTATTTCTTCTGGTTCAACTTCTGAATTTTTTTGATTAACCGGTGAGTTGCTAGTCGATGGATGACTGACATCACAAGCAACATCGAAATAATCAAATGTTTGGTCATCAAAGTTATCGATTTGATTATCTTGAGGTGGATGCCATTGTTTAATTTGTTTTTTTTTATTATAGTAATAATAATGTTCAGAAAATGTAGAATATTTCCAATTGAATGGTAATACCCCTTCAGGCTTTTTTCTTGTAAAAGATAACGGCAAAGGTTCAGTAACATTCTCTTTAAGATTGACAACCATTTCTGAACCCTTATCGTTTGGAAACGATATAAAATAAGTATTTCCTTTTTCAGTAATATAAAATATTCCAGCAGGTGGATATGTCTCTTCAAACATTTTTTTCTCCATGCTTTCTATGAAATTGTCATTTTCAAATTTGATTTGGCTAAAATCAACATTATCGATTGCTTGAGAAGAGATTTTATCAAAATCAGGCTCATTTTCATTATTACAGAGAGTAATCAATGGAGTTTCGAACTTAGGTATTAAATCTTTCAGCTCAATTTCTTCTATGTAATCCTCAAAATGAGTTGTTGAATCGATGTAGTTAAAATTGTCAACAATGTTCAATTCTCGTTGATTGTTGATATATTGAAAAACATTGGCTGAATCATCATTAACAGATATCTGATTAGAATACTGATAGAATCCATTGCCAATAGAAGAAACATTTGTTTCATTATTTTGTTGCAACGAGAGAATTTGATTTTCAAAAGCTGACCTATATAAATTCAATTGTTCTTGATATTTTTTCAGTGCTTCAGTATAATCATTTTGAGCAACGTTAAACTCAAAAAGTTTTCGGTGTTCTTCTTTAGATAACTTTGAGTTATTATTATTATTATTTGGAGTAGATAAAAATTGTATATTTCGTTTAGAATTGTCATGATCAGTCAAGTTTTTCAAACAACGACGTTTATTGCCTAAAATACCAGCAATTGTATAATCTTTATCATCGATAGCTCTCTTGGCCGAAACTACAGGTAAACCACGAGCTCTTCGTTCTTCTTCTTCTTTGGTTCTTCTATCAGCTTCAGCTTCATCATCATGTCTTTTCTGTCTTTCCAATCTAGGGATCCTGAACACTTCTTTTAAATCTTTCCAATGATTGAGCAACTTGAGAGATAAAAATCCTATAGTTAAAGTTTTATTTTTTGAGTCCATTGTTGGTTCGAGACTTTTAGTTTTAGTTTTAATGACCAATTTATTTGAAAGCTTTGTTGATGAAGGTAGAGAAATCGTTTCTTTGTCAACGCTTTCAGCTTCTTCTGATGTCTCTACTGAGTTATTTTCGACATTTTTAACTTCTTGCTCTGAATTCGTTTCAACTTTATCTTCCAACTTTTCTGCTTCCGATTCAATAAAAACATTTTTACTTTCTTTCAAATCAGTTTTTTCTTTTTTAGTATCATCATTTATGCTTAAATATTGCTGACTCTCTGGACTATTCTTATCAGCCCATCTTTCAACAACTTGTAAAACTTTGCTATCTATTAGCATAGTTTTATTCGGTATTGGTAAAACTTCTAATAATTCTAAAAGACGAGCTTTTAAATCGACATCATCAGCTTCAACCATCCAGCTCCATATTATTTGTAATCCATGATAATCGAGAAACAGCCTTAAATATGCTATTTCAACAGTCGACATGATAATATCAATTAAACGTATTCGATAAAAACATTTTTCTGCTCTTAGCATTAATCTTGATACTAATAAAATGTGATGACGATTTCGCAAGCCTCCATTCTCAGCAAGAAATTCAATTTCTTCTTCAAGCTATAATAATTAATATAAATAAAAAAATATAAAATAAAATAAAAAAATAACCGCGATATCTTCTAGAAATTCATCATCGGAATCTATTTTTTCTTCAATATTCTGAATTTCTAAATCTTTAGGTATTTTCGAACCATCTGTCAAAATACTGGCTTTTTCTGAAGAGCCAATAAAGCCTCGGCAAGTTGGTGTGTCACAAAAACATTTTTGGGCTTTTTTTCTTGAAAAAATTTATCAAATAAGTTTTCTATTAATAAAACACCTCTTACCCATATCGTTGAAATTGATAATCAAAGGTAATTTCTTCACCTGAATTTATTTGTTTGATAGTAAAAAAACCAATTTTAAGCTCTCCATTAACAGTCCACTAAAAAGCAATTGTTATTATCAACAAAAAAAAAAATTGAATTGTCTCAAACCATTTGAGTAATGGAATTTGGTTCACAGCTGTGATTGATAAACCTTGTATAATTGCCTTTCAAAGTTGCATCAATGATTTCATCGCTTTTAAGAGCCATAAAATAGTGATGCTCAATTTTTTGCTTTGAATACTTTTCCACTCTTTTGTGAAAAAGAAAAGGATCAATCACTTCTCCAACATATTCCATGATAAAAGTGTTTCTAAACAATTAAAGTTATATTACAAATTATAACAGTTTAATTTAAATTTCCAAAACATACGATGATAAATTTTCTAAAGATTTCAAACCCCATCCTTTTTTTTCTGTTTTGAAGGGTTCAACCAGAGAATGTTGTTTCTACTCGAAGAAATTAAATTTAAAAATTTGAATAATTAAATTTGAAATATACTTTTTGAAAACGTTTATTTGAACAATGTTCTCCTAAAGGACATCTTGAGCCACTAAAATTTAAAAGTTTAGTATTTATAAAATTAATTAAATTGGTACCATTCAATCATAAGCATCCGATTGAGGCAATCATCTCCGCATCCCATTTGACCTTTGGCTCTTTCTTCTTTAGTTAAAATACAATCACAAATCATCTTTTTAGCTTCTTTTTTTAATTTGCTTTTTTTCCTTCAAAAAAAAAAAACTTGAAAAATTTGAATTGAAAACTTGTTTTTACTTTTCAAAAAGGTAAAGATTTTCATCAATTTGTTGAAAAACGGGAAGCGATTCATTGCTTTTTGGTACTTCATTTGTACAATCTTTAAGTACTTGGCTTTTTTTAGATTCATTTTCACTGTTGTTTGAAATCGAATTTCGCAATGAAACTGGTGAAGAAGAATTGGATGATATATGATTCTCAAACTCGGAATTTCTTCTCCATCGAGATTTAACTTTTTCTGGTTTGGAAGAATCATCCGAATCACGAGGCGAAGAAACGTTTTCAGTGGATTGAGTATTGATTGATAAGGGCAGTGTGAATTTTTCTTTTGGCGAATGAGTATTATTCAAGTTTTTCGAGTCTCTATGACTTTCTTTACTTTTATGTTTAGTTTTTGACTTTTTGTGTTTTTTCAACTTGGTTTTATCTTTGATTTTGTGTTTAGATTTTTTATTTTTTTTAACATTGCTTTTACTTTCATTCGCGAAATCTGATTTCAAATTTTCAACCGAAACTGTTTCATTGTGTGTCAAAGATTCACTTTCATCATTGCCTTTGTAAAAATCAACTTCTTCGGAATCAACGGATTCTTTTTTTTCTAAATTTTTTATGCGATTGCTTCTTCTTCGAGAATTTTTCGCAAACGATTCTTTGCTTTCAACAGCATCAGACGATGAATTAAGATGAATTTCATTGTTAATTTTTGAATTTTTTCTGGGTCTTCCTCGCTTTTTAGTTTTGGAAAGTTTAGAAGATTCTCCAGAAACAGAAACGTTTTCAACACAATTTGAAGCTTCATTATTGGCTTTTAGAACAATAGAATCAAGTTGATTGGTTGAGTCAGCTTCATTTTGATTATTAGAATTGTTATTCTCTTCTTCATTTTGATTATTGGAATTGTTATTCTCTTCCTCATTTTCTCTATCATTCTCATTTTTCTTATTACTATTAATCATTAAACCTGCATATTGTTCTAATATTTTGAATTTTCCAACTTTCTTAGAACTATTCAATTTGAATTCGTTTTTTTCATTTATTTTTGAAGCTGAATTATTTTCAAAATTCCCGTTAAGCATAGAATTTTCATTCTTAACCATTGAAATTGGGCAAGAATTTATGGTTAAGCTAGATGATTTATCTAAATCCGGACGATTCTGTTGCTCAGAATATTCATTCAAAGTGAGATGAGATCCATTTGATACAAGCTCAGCTTGACTGTTTAATAGCAAAAAAATTAATTTCAAAATTGAAAAAACTTACTTAGTTTTACCATTCGCCATGAATAACTTCGATTTCGGAGTTTAATAAAATTGACTCGTTCATTTCAAACAATGCTCAGAAAAAAACAGACTCAGAAAAAAGAAGACAGAGTTTATAAGAAAAACAATGAAAAACTCAATATTGTTTCGGTGAAAAATTCATCATTGACTTTTCAACAATGTAAATATGAAATATAAACTTGCCAAAAATAAAAAAAAAGCCAAATCAATCTCTGAGAAATTTCAATTTTAAAAAATCTGCCTAAAAAAAGATTAGAATACCGCTAGGTCACAAAAAAAATTTGGTTTTTCTTAATTTAAAAAAATATTCAAAAATCAATGAAAAATAAATATTTATAAAATCAAATGAGTCTCTTTCAAGATCGATGAAATGAAATGAAAAACCAACACAACCACACACATAAAATGAAATGAAAAAACCTTCTATGTCAACAGAAACAAACCAGTCAACGTCGAAATGGTGGAAAGCAATTGTAGAAACGTGCTTTTTTTATGCCTCTCTTCCACTGTTTTTTCCATTTGAAAGGTGGAGTCGGATTTTTTTTTCCAGCTGCTTATTTTCCTTGATTTTTGTTGAAGAAGCGATGCCTTTTTATTTCTTTTTTTCGCACTATATATCGTGTTTCAGAGAGAAAGAAAACTTATTATTACAAGAGCACCATTATTTCCATTTTCATCAGAATACAAATATTGAATGCAAAAAAATAAAAAAAAGATTATTCAAATCAATATCAATCAAGAGAGAATTTTTTTTAAAAGAATATTTTCATTTTCTTTAACATCAAGACCGTCGTCATCTTGATATTTATTTTTAAAAATTTGATACAATAAACAAATATTTTTATAAAATAACAAAAAATAATTATGATACAGATTGGTTTTTTTATAATAAGAATAATAACTTTCAAGCACTAACTGATTCAACAATTGTTTTTTTGATAATTTCACCAAAGTTATCATTCGAAAAGAGATCATTGTCTGAAGAAGATGAATCTGATGTAATATTCACCGTTTCACCATTCTTTTCTTCTTGTGAACTTTCTCCTTCGTTCGAACCATGATGAAGAGTATCGATATTTTTCTGTTGAAGGTTGAAACTTTGTTCATCAAAAGTATTTTGAGAACACAAATTATTTGAGGCATGCTCGATTTGCTGAAGCTCGAACGAATTGGGAGATATTGGAGGAATGTGGTTTTGAAATGAAACTAAAGTTAAATGTGATTCATCACCACTTTTGTTGGCCGCAGAAAGCATACTTTTTGCCGAAGAAGACGCTATTGAAAGACTCAAATCAATATATTGTTGTTGATTGTTTACTCGACATTCATCAAGATTAGTAACAGAAGTTGGTGGTGAGTCATTAGTACTTTCATTTTGATGAAACGTATGGCTATTTTTATTAAATTCATAGTGCGAATAATGTGGAGTAGTTTGATGCATGCCATATGACATATACATATCAGAATGCTGAGAAGACTGTTGAGAAACATCATTTGATGTTGATTGTTGATCATATGATTGATATGAAGAACTATGATCAAAATGTATGATTGAATTTTCGTACACTGGAGAGTGATTTTCTTTGCTGTACACGTGTTCATCGTTTGGTAGATCACATCTTATCGGTGGTAACAAATTCATGTCGGATGCTGAATGAGATGAAGTGTTTGCTAAAGTTCCAGCTCTTGTTGAATTAACATCGATGTGCATATCTTCTTGCATTGGTCGAATTATGAAATCGGTTTGATGATGGTGATGTTGTTGGTGATCCGAGTAGATTACTTTGTTTGATTCATTTTGAGATTCGACTTCGTTGTTATATTCTTCATCAAAATCATCTGTAGTGTACTCAGAGCTTTCTGAGTATGAACAATTATCTGGACTATATTCTTCATCATCATCATCCTCATTATTATAAATATTTGAAATATTATTGGTATTCACGTATGAACTATTGACATCAGGCATAAACATTCCATAAGATGAATCTGTGACATATTGTGGCATGTGCTGCATTGTAGGAAGATAAACATTTGATGATTGTGAAGATTCTATACAATTAGGATTACAACCATTAATACTTTGAGTGTAAGTAGACGATGAAGATGAGGAAGCTGCTTCTGATGTCAAAGTATTAGCGTACGAATGATGAGGGTGATTTCCAAGATCCTGAAATTTTCAGAGAAAAATCATAAAAAAATATATTTCGAATATTCGATAAAAAAAATGAAAAATTTTAGCAATAAATCAAACATACTTGTGGTTGTTTTTTTTCCATTTCCAATCTTAAAACAGTATGAATAAAATGACTTTGCACTCGAAGTGGATTGAATTCGATACGACCATTAGAATTGGCACAACCTTCACGAGTGCAACCGCAAGGAAATGACATGCGATCGACCTGACATTTAATACCAGCTTGACTACATAAACACACTCTAGGATTGCAAAATATTCGACAATCGCAACCACAAAATTCTCGAGATATTCTAATATCGCGACATTCTTCTTTTTCGGCAGTTTCTATTTTTCGAACACCTGAAGCACGTAAAAGAGCTCTTCGTTGTTTGATTGGCACAGGTTGTAAAAAATAACAATTTTCATTGTCCGAATCGACTTCACTAAGATCACTCAAATCATCTAAAGATTCGTCTTCTGATTCGGAAGTTGATAGATTTTTGTTCATTTTGACAAAACGTTTTCTACGAAGCAAAAGTTCTTTGTGCACTTGCTTTCTTTCTTCAGCATGTGTTTCCAAAGTGAAACTTCGAAAATAACTGTGAGTGTTTTCCATTCCAAGTGTTGAACCACCTTGACTAGGAATGCAAGTAAACCCTTGCGAACGTTTGAAATAATACACTGTTACACCATTAAAAGTAACTTTTTTCTTAATCTTTGGTTTTCTTCCTGGAACTTTCAATAAACTATGAAATGAAGTGGCGGTAGAAGAGTTTACTTCAACTTTATCAGAAGATTGACATTCAGCTGAAATAGCATTATCTGGAAGATTTTGATTAGCTTCAATTTCATTTTCTGTTTCATCAACAATAGAATTTTGATATTCGTCAAAAGCTTTTGGCGGAGAATCATTGCGCTCAATGAATCGATCAGAATCGTTGAAACTTGTATCATCAGCATCAGTGTTTAACGATTGATCAACACTGTATTCAAGAAGAGTTTGCGAATCGTCGTCACAATTCAAATCGCAATTTTTTTCATAAGTTAATTCGTCATTGTTATTAATTGCTGATTCGATAACTTCTTCAGCACATTTTTCTTTCTCTGAAAATTCCAATTCTTGTTCGGTGTGAAAATTTTCTCCGACAAACGAGTTAACTTGAATACATTTATCCAACACTTCGTGTTTCAAAATTTCTTCGTCATCAATTTTCACTAGTTTGGTAGCAGGCTGAGATATCTCAGAGAAAGATGTTGATGTCGAGTGAGGTTCCCTTGGCGGAGAATGTAATTCATTTTCATTGCTGACCGTTGTTTCACCACGGAAAACTACTATTGCTTCTGAATTATTTTCTGTTTTTTGTTCAAACTCTTCAAAAGATCTTTTAAACATCTGATTAAAAAAAAATAATAATAAAATAAAATTCAAAAAAAATTCGAATCTAAGCTCAAAACAACAAAATTATTTCATTATTAAATTTGTAATACTTACTTTATTTAATTGAATAAATATTTATTCTCGATAATAATAGTTGAAAGTAATTTTATTAATTGAACAGAAAATAAAATGAAGAAATGAGAAATTTAAAATATAAAAAAAAACAGTATCGATAAACACACTGGAATTTATTTGTAAATAAATGCACGCATCAACAAAAACAAACACCACAATAAAAAATTTTTTCGAAAAAAATAAAAAATAAATAAACTAAAAAACCCTCAATCACATCACCATCATCAATTGCAATTGAGAAAAAAATAAAATCCTACAGAATCGATGGTGTATGGCGCGGGCAAAAATAAATGATACGATCGATTTAGGATGGCGGCAATAATACCCCAAACATTCTACCACGAGAGCGAGAGAGGGAAAACAACGAAAAATAAAATAGAAAAATATATACAAATACGACCAATTCACATTTATAAATAGGAGACGGAAAAAAAAAAAAATTTCTGTACACACACAATATCTGTGTCCTCTATGGATCTGTAATCGTATGATTGAAAAAAAAAAAATAAATTTCCAACAAAGGCAGTGCGTTGTTGTTGTTGTTGGTAATGTTGGCTTCATCTATTGCCCTTATCTATGCTGCGACGTGATACGTATACACCATCCCACTATTTTTCACAACCATATGATAACGAGAGAGAGAGAGAGAGAAACGAATCGGCTAGTAGTTTGAGAAAAAGTTGACTGCTACCAAAAAAAAAAAAAAAATATTTCAAAACCTCGTAGATTCATCTTCACTCAATTCCGTTGCTGAGGTCGATTTCTGAGCAAGTTTTTTTTTTTATATTTCTCTCCATCGCTCTCTTGAACAAGTTTTTCGTTATTTTTTTTTTTTTTTTTTCTGTGATCACAAAAACCTCAAACACACCACCATCGTTTACAATCGTCACAGAGTACATACACAGAAGAGTTTAGAAAAGGATATCGACAATGAGAGAGAGAGAAAAAAAGTTGCACATGCGCACAATTTCGAGGGCTTGGGTAAATAAAGAAAAATGTTACTGAGCCAAGAATTGAGCCCTTAAAAAGATGGGAAAAAATTCCTTTGTTCAATATTTTTTTGAAAGAGCGAGGGGGGGGGGTAGGATTAGATTTTTCTTTAAAAAATTTTATTCAAAAAATCATTAGAAAATTTGAATGATTTTTAAAATTTCAATTCCAAAAGAATTGTGGAGAATTGAAGAAAATTTTAAAATATTATTATTATTATGAGAGGTTAAAAATAAAGATTGAAAATTTGTTCAATAAATAAAAAATAAAATCGGTTATTTGATACATTTAAAATTCTTCGATGCCATGCGCAAAAATCATGATCAAACCAGGTTCTAAAATCATATCATCATTCATGTGTTGGTTCTCGCAATTCATAACCACCACAGCCTGAAGATGAGGTATTTTACGGCACACATAATTATCAAAGACGTCACGATTTGTTTGGCGAATTTCAAGCGTACTTAATCCGGGAGGCCATTTCCGTTCATGAGAGTTTTCCATTAACTCATTGACAATCGAAGGAGGACACCCCGATTCCAGCAAAGATTTCCGAACTAAACTCTGAAGTTCTGAATCAGGAGTGCTAATCAATCCACCTGAAAAAATTATTTAAATATTTTTATTAATCACTATAATTAAATTTTACCCCAACGTAAAACTCTGGCTCGGGTTAGCGAGTTGCACCAAATTGCTAGTCTTATCGGAAATGACATCAGTGAAGAAGTGGATGATAACGTTTCATTAAATGAACTGGGCATCATTTGCCTTAAGCAATCTCGAAGAGAGTTTATGCATGTTTTCAATTCATTGTATTGCCGTTCATATTTTTTGGTTTCTTTTTCAAAATGATTTCTTAAATCTTTGATACAATTATGTTTCTATAGAATAAATTCAATAAATATAAATAAATTTAAAGCTTGAGTTAATACCTGTAATTCATCTTTAGGAATAATTAAACCACATCCTTTAGGGCACTCGACTGGCTTTTTTGGATTGAACTCACATTCATTTTGATGTATAAGCAACGATTCAAGTCTGATAACTTTTTGACAACCGAATGTGGCATTATCACAGATAATGTTAAGCCGAGAAAGAAGATTACGCAAAATTCTTGGGGCTGGTATCAATTGGTTGAGAGTAAGAGATTGTCTATCAATCGGACAAGTTCTTTGACGAGCTAACCATTCCTGAAGAAACTATTCATTAACCATTCTTTTCATTCAAATTAATTCTACATACTTTTATACATTCTGAACAAAATGCGTGCTCACATATCGGAGCCTATGTAATTAACAAATATTTGATCATTGATAGCTTAACATTAAACCCAAACTTACCTGAAGTGGATCCTCTAGGACTGAAGAGCAAATGGCACAGATCAACTCTTCATCAACTTCCTCGTTAGTGAATCTATTCCTGTCGAAGCCCATAAAATAATCTTTTGGCTGTATGAAATATAATTGTAACAGCAATTTGGGAAATTTAGTGTTTACGTTTTTATTTCGTCAGGGATTTTTTAAAGACAATTACATACGTTCAAATACAACGTAACCTTGAAAAATTATCTTTCAACTGATACAAATTATGCTATTATAGCAAGAATTATCAAAATAAATTCTTTATTATTAAATTTACAAAAATGCTGAAACTGAACAAAAATAAATTATCATCTAACTCATAAAAAAATACACGTAATAAACGTTGGAAATATGTAAAATAAATTTCGTTGGTTTCAAAATATAATGAAGTTAAGGAAATAAGCGATAAAATAAGTCCGAAATGAAAATGAAAAATATCTAGATAATAACGAAGTAATCAATATCATCGATATAATGTATAAAAATGATTTATAACACAAGGCATAGTAAAAAAAAAAAAAAAAGGGGGTCTTCCGATGAAATTGATCAAACAGTGATTTGTCCGACAATGTTTAATTCGGTTTTATTTTCTTGTTCATCAGTTTCTAAAGCAACATCAGTTTGTGTGATTATTAGAGCATTTTCTTCAGAATTAGATTGTTGATTCTGTTGCGCTTGCTGAGATTGTGCCAACTGAGCGTTACGTCTTGCTTGATGAGTCTTTAAATGTTTAGACAAATGGTCGCTTCGCATAAATCTTTTTAAACATTCGGCGCATTGAAACCTTTTTTCACCTAAAAAAATTGAATTGAGCAAAAAAATTTTTATTAAACAATTAACCTGTGTGAGTTCTTCTGTGGCGTTGTAATTCATCAGATCTAGTAAAGCGTTTTCCACAAAAAAGCCAATTACATGCGAATGGCCTTTCTCCTGTGTGCCATCTTAAATGAGCTCTTAGATGAGATGTTTTTCCATAAACTTTATTACAACCAGGAATGTGACAAATATGTTGCTTTTTCTTGGTATCACTGTTACGCCCTTCCCCATCACGACAGTTTGGACATGTACATGCCACTCGACGTAATTTTCGAGGAGGTGCACCATCGGAAGTTGATGCTGTTCCATCATTAGTGGCCGTAAAGTTAGCAGCTTGAATAGTTGAATTTTGCACTTGAAAATTTGCTGGAGCAGCTACAATTTGCCATTTATTTGGATCATTTGGATCAGGCTGCAATTGTTGAATTATTTGGCTATTATTAGCTAACTGAATAGCTTGAACAGGACTTAACGGAGCTACTTGTTGTCCATTGGAAGCATTTATAAGGTTACCTTCACATTTGAATAATTTAATTAAAATACAAAACATATTTTCATTCATCAAACCTCCTTGAAGTTGAATAGTTTGAAGGCCTTGAAGACCTTGTACCCCTTGAACTTGTATAACTTGGTTTTGCCCCCTGATTCCGTTAATTATATCTTAAATTTTTAAAAATCAAAAATATTATATAACATATTTGCAACAACATACCGTTCAAGCTTGAGATGTTTAATGAATTGGAAGGCCAAACAGCTGGTGATGAAATAATTTGACCAATTTGACCATTTGGTAATTGTATATTAGCTATAACTGCTTGCCCAGAATTGGCAGCGGTGGCCTAAAAATTTAATCATTAAATTTTTCAATGAAAGAATGTGATTGCATACAGTGATTTGTTGGGTACTTTCAGTTGGCTCTTGTTTGATCGTTGTTTGTCCTTGAGATGCCTGAGAAACTTGAATAGGTGCCATTTGAACCTGAGTATATTCAAAATAAAATATTAGACTTCATTACATAGCAATTTTTAATTAAATACGGGCTGTAGTTGCGGCATAACTTGAGTGGCTATTTGTTGTTGAACATTGGCTCCAAGTGATTGAATCGCTTGTATGGGAATTTGTATCGTTTGAAGAATTGTTTGTCCATTCTGCGTTGATATTGCTTGTACAGGAATCGTTTGTTGAACAGGTAACTGAAGGGCCTGAACTACATTACTCTGCCGAACAGTGACAGGTTGACCATTGCTCAACACGGCGTTACCAAGACCTTGAATATAAACTTGGCCTGATTGTTGATTTTGAGCTGTTGTAGCTGCATTGCTTTGTCTAACAACAGCAGCTGCTTGGTTTGGCGATAAAAGTTGGTTACCAGAAATTTGAATCGCCTGCTGTCCGCCTTGAAGAAATATCGTTTCTTGGCCATCTATTTGTATTTGAGGCTGAATTATGCTGTAAACTCCTGCATTTGTATTAGCTTGTGTCAGAATTTGAGTGGTTTGGTTTGCGGCCACAGAAGTCGAACCTTTCAAAGTAGCAGCTGCATTAGAATTTGTCTAAATAAATTTGATAAAATAAATGGCAACTTATTAGATAATTAATAAGAATTTGTGTACCTGATTGTCGTGACCATAAATTGCCTGATTTTCATCGGGCTGACTGACATTGGCGCTCATCTTTTTTTGAAATTTGTCAAATTTATGGAGTTTAGATTAAGAAAGTGACCACTACCATGCGGGCAGGACAAAAAGGATGTGTTCCAATTGAAGGGAGGTGGTGGAGGAGGAAACAAAGGAGAATCCCGGTTAAGCTAGGTGTGTTGTAGGCTTAGCACATGAGGAGTATGTTTTCTTGTTGAGAGCACTTGTAATAAAAAAAAAGAGCCTCTTTCACAACGGTGGCGCACAGTTTCTCCCTTGCTCAAGTTTTTTTCGTTGATAATTCTTGCTATTGAAACAAAAAAAAAAACGACAAAAAGAGATAACGAATTTGCTATCAAGATGCTTTCGAAGAAAACAGGAAACTCCACCTGATTTCGCCTCTGGCCTCTGGAGAGGGACGTGTCGTAGGAACGAATTCAGGGCTGGTCAATTTTGGGCACTTGGCTGACGGTCATGGGTTGAGTGAGAAGTATGCGCCCGATAACTACAAACTTGGGTGGTGCACACTTCCCAAAGGAGGTTTCAACATAAAAACAGTGCGCGCGCGGTGTACAATAATGGCGTTGTTTTGAGGCTGTTTTGTTTTTTTTGTTATTGTATGTAGTGCTTGTTTGCTCGCTCGTTCGTTCGTTGCTGCCAATACAACCTCGTCATGGTAGCACAAATTGCAATGTAATAGGCTAACAATGACGACTTAATAATCATCCAAAAACGACGTTATGATTTTTTTTTTTAGAACAATTTTTGATCAATGTTTTTTGATCTCATAATTTCTATCATGTTTCAAATTTTAATTTTGAAATTTTGAATTTCTTAAATTTTAAATCTTTTGCAAAAGATTTTTCTCAAGTGTTTTAAAATTTCGAGCTTTGTATCACATTAAAATAAATTAGCAAACTGATTTCAAAAAGAAATTTATTTCATTAAAAAGTCAGCGAGTTTATTAAGAAAAATCAATTTTCATTATAATGAAATCTATAAAACCAAACATGATTAGCTGATTTTTGATCGTTTTAAATTATTAATTGGTTGAACATCGTTTGAGTTAATACGATTTAATAAAGCATTTTTCAAGATCTATCTTTGCATTAAAATATCAATGAAAATGTAATGATCATTTTTCAATATCTCATGCGAATATATTGAAAATAATCAAGACCACAAATTAAAAGGTTCAAATTGTTGTGTAACATCAAAAATAATTATTTGCATTGATCCAAAGTTTCACAAGCTTAAACATGGTTTTTGCAAATTTTTATTAATAGATTGTTTATTTCAACTTTGACATTTGATTTTTTCTGGTTGAATGTTGGTAGAAGTATCTATTGGAGTTGGAGAAATTAAGGGACTTTTGGCGTACAAATAAGTAGCATAAGACACTATCGCTATTGAAATTATAACAAAGACATTAATTGGAGTGGAAAATAGAAAAAAACTCATCACAGCTGTTAGAAGAAGCTCAATTCCAGCGGCATAAGATTTCATAATCGAATTGAAAGTTTGAATAAATAAGCTAGTACTCAAACCACAAAAGGCGTTATTTAGTAAAATCAAAATCACCAAAGAACTGTTGAACAAATTGGCATCGAATATTTGTTTTAATGGTTGATCGCGTTCAGTTAAGAGAATCATCATCAAATTACAAAAAATTGAGTCTATGTACATACAAATATTCTGTATCATAAGATTGGCTTTGTTTTCTGTATTCTGAGATTTGAGCAAATATTCGTTATACACTCCAGCAAAACATGAACAAAATATCTTTGAAAAAATATTTGATTAAATAAAAACAATTAAGAAAAACAAACCTGGATCACAATAAACAATAAGTATCTGTTGGCATAACTAAAGTTTGATAGAGAATTTAAATGAACATTTTCTAGTTGCTTAGTGATGCAGCCAAATGTCAACAAAATTAATGATGCCCATTGCAAGCGATTAAGGTAACGTTCAAACAAAACTTGATAAATTAGTCCCGTCACAACAATCCTAAACTGCAACAGTATGTAATAGGTTGTCGGATCATAGTAAGACAAATTCACATAAGTCAAGTTGTTGTAGATACAATACAAAAACGATGGTATCATATAAAGTATGAGCAATCGCCGATTTTGATTCAAATCGTTGAATAAATCTTTTAGATTGTGGTTTTTAAAAAAAAACATACTAGCCAACAACAATTTCGTCACTTCCGTGAACATTACCGCACTTTTTGTGTTGTAATCGTAAGAACTTTGATCATGTTTTTTGGAGAGTCGAATCAACAATCCTGATGACAAATATTTTTTATTATTATCAAATTTAAAAAATTCTCTATCCTTACCTTGGCATACGTAAATAAGAATATAAACGATGAAAAACATCAAATACCATTTTGAAATAAAAACTTCTTTTATTCTTTCTTTGAAGCTAAGCATTTTGTAAAATTGTACTTCTAATTTTTTTGTCAAATTTATTTTTTTTTAAAAATCAATTCTGATAGACGATCCTCAACATGCTAATCAAATTGAGGTATGGTAACTATTAGAAAATAAGCAATACTCCAATTTGATAGTTTCTATAGCATTTTCAATCAAGCATGGTTTTGTTTCTGTTTTTTATATCACTTTTTAAAGTTTAATTTAAAAAGTTAATAAAACTGTAAAAGGCTAATGCTAAAAAAAAATTCAATAACATTAATGTTCGATTTTTGTTTAAAATCCTAATAATTTCTAATATTTATTTTCTTTGAAATGTTTTTTCATTTTATTTGATTTAATAAAAAGCATTGCAAAAAGAATCAGTTTTTGTAAATTTTAAAAAAAAATTCTGTCAAATATTAATGACCGGTCATATGTTGAACTAATTTTATCAATATGGTTGAACAGCATTTGAAACCGTTGAAAAAAATTGTTTATCTTTTTAATGATTATTTTCATATTTTCATCTCAAACAATTTGGCAGGATGTAATTGAAGGAAATCTGTTTGTTAAAAAAAACGGCTTAGGTTTGAATATTTTCAGAACAGAATGAAATCAAATTTCAGCATTGAGACTTGAAAAAAACAGTATTAGAGAAGAAATGTTTTGGCTCAAGTTATTAGTGATACAGTTTTGGCTTTATTTTTTACCTTATTTAACATGCTCTGATCCATGGAACGTTGATATTCGATTCCCATTAGAACTGAATTTGCCAAAACTAACCAGTCATCAAACTGAGCAACCACTTTTATTTAGTTCGATGGTAGTTTCAAGTGATTTCAATATACACAAGTATCAAAGTTTCAATCAATTTTATTTATTTCAAATTTATATAAATTTTAATCATAGGGTTTTTATTGGGTCTCCTAACTTTAAATATAACTCAACTTTTATTTCTGGGGCCGTTTATCGCTGCTTGTTTGACGTAGCTTCGCAAACAGAATGCCATCTTGTTCAAGTAGAAAAAGATCGTAAAAACATTTTGAAATAGTAATTTGACTAGCAGCTGAAAATACTTGTATTTAGTTTCAATCACAGGCACTAAGATAACATATAAACAATCTAATAAATCTCTTTTTGGAATGACTTTGACTATGGCAGATCAAACTTTAATTGCATGTGCTCCCAATTGGGTTGGTCAAAACGATACTCCTGAAGGTGTTTGTTTTTCATTTGACCAACATACAGCCGAACAAAAAGCAGCATTCAAATATCCTCAGGATCAGTTAATAAAATCAAATCGACCATTTGATTCACATAATATGTTTGGGTTATCGTTATCTTATAGCAAGGTAAAAAAACTATTTTTTTTAAACAATAAAAAATTTGGGATTAATTTAAAATACATTTCTAGAAAACTAATGAGCTTTTATTTGGGCTTCCTGGTTTCAGAGACTTTAGTGGCGCCGTTTGTATGATCAATGAAGATTTTATCACTTCAAAAATGAACAGATTTTCTTCTCAGTCTAATACTTATTTGGGTTATAATGTAGAATTTTTTTCTTTGCCTGAAAGCATGGCAATTTTAGTTTCAACTCCAAAGTTTAACAATTTCAACGGAAAAGTGAGTTTTTAAAATTATTTTGAATCCATTATTTGACTTGAAAAAGATAGGCAGAACTTATAGACATTGAAACTCAACGAGTGATGTTGACTTTTTCAAGTGAAAACGACACTGTAGGAGAATATTTTGGCTATTCCTTGTTGGTGTTTGATATTGAACACGATGAAAAAAATGAAATCATTATTGGGGCACCTATTTATTCGATGTTAAACAAGCGAGATGTCGGTCGAGTTTATTTTTTCAAAAACATTCATTTATCTGGATCAAAAAATAATGTCGAAAAAAAAATTTTCACAGCAAAATATCCGAAAAGTGGTTCACGCTTTGGAACAAACTTAGCTTCAATTGATTTGAATCTAGATAAACTTGAAGGAAAGACTACAAATTACTATTTTAAATATTCAAATTGTTTTCAATTTAAATAGATATCATAATCAGTGCTCCATTTGAAGAAAACTCGGATGGATCAATCGGAGCAATATATATTTATTATGGAACTAACAAAGATTTAAATAATGAAAACGAAATTGTAAGTTTATTTTTTATTATCAACGCCTCAAATTTCAAATATTAATTTTTTTCAGAGAATCGGAGCTGAAAACTTTAAGCAACGCCGTTTAATAGGTTTTGGATATACTTTGTGGGCAAAAACTGATTTTGATGAAAATGGATACAAAGATTTGCTCATAGGCTCTTTGGCCACAGAAAACGCATATTTACTAAGGCAAAATAATGAAAAAACAAGAAAATTTTATTTTACTTTTTTTTAAACCTTAGATCAAATCCGATTCTAGTTTTTAATTCGACTATAGCTTTTGATCGTGCGGGAATAAATTTTTCTGATTTAAACCTTTGTCCAAATAAGAATGCTTGCTTCAAGATTTTTTATTGCATTGAACTTCATTCTCCATTTTATCAGTTTAATAAAAATGATTTGACTATTGATATTAAACTAATAGTATCTGATCAAAATTTGAATCCTAAAGAAAATCGGGTAATAAAAAACAAATTCATTTCAGAAATAACAACTAGATCAAATAGAATTTGTTCGGCAAATACAAGTTTTTATTTAATTGAAATGAAGGTAAATATTTTTTATTTTTAAAACAAAAATTCATCGATATCGTTTTTCAGAGAAAAGAAGACATTTTAGATATTATCACACCTATTTCAGTGCAATTAACAGTTAGCCTTCGAATGACAGAAGTTTCAAAATTTTGTCCAAGCTGTCCAGTGGCCAACCCAATGACGATTCAAAAAGAGGTGGTTATTATTTTCAATTTTTCAACAATTAAATATATTTGAAAAAATAATGGATTTATTTAAAGATTGGTTTTGAACATGGATGTGCTCAAGAAACTTGTTTATCTAATTTGGTGTTGAACGTTGATATAAAATATGGTTCCCAAATTGTTGATAGTGTTTTAATTAAAGCACAATACACATCTTTGGAAACGTACATAAAAATCATCAACTATGGTGAATCATCAATCAACACAAAAATACAAATCTCTATGGAGCCAAAGATGTTACAATTGATTTCAAATAGTTATTCATACCGCTGCATTTTGATCAGCAATGAAACTAAGCTTGAATGCGAAGTTAATAAGCTTCTGTTAAAAGACAAAACCGAAGATTTAATTTTTCGCTTCAATGTTTCATCCATAAACTACAAACGATTGTTACTAAGTTTTAAACTTCACTCAAGTAGCAAAATTTCAAAAAGCAGTAAACTTGATTTTCAAAAAAATCTCATTATCAAAAAGAAAGCTGATTTCACATTGAAAACAGATTTAAATAACCATTACAATTATTCGACAATCATTCCCAAAGTCATGTTTCCAGTATCAGTTCTGATCGAGAAAAAAGGCCCAAGCAACATCGATTCATTGAGCCTTCTGTTCATGATACCGCCAACAGTCGAGTTAGAAGAGGTGAATGTTTAAACTTGAAAATTCTTTAAATTTAAATTCATTTTTCTCAATCAAAGCAATTCAAATATCGTTGCGTTAAAATGAAACTTGTCAAAACTACGGCATCAATCTACAATTTAATAAATGGAACACTTAACATGGTAATTTTTTCATATGATTTTGAGCTTTTAATTAATTGATGAAATCAGGTTTGTCAAGAAGGAACTTCGTGTTCGAAGTACGAATGCAAACTAGATAGATTTGAATTAAGTCGAAGTACTTTAAATTTCGACATTATTTTTTCATATTTAACATCAAAAATATTGGAACAAATTTCTTATCAGAACGTTAACATAAGTATTCCATTTGTGCTTCAAACTAACGATTTGTTAATGACTGATGAGAATGAAAATGTAAAAATTCTTCAAAGCATCAATGCTCATTACCACTTTCATAAGCAAGACAGTGACCAAAAAATTTCCAGCTCAACGTACATTATTATTGCAAGTAGTGGACTATGTGGCATCTTGATGATGGTCATGACAGCCTGTATATTGATAAAGGTAAACTTAAACAATTTTATTTATATAAAGCTAAAATTCATACAAAAAAACAGAAAGGTTTTTTTAAAAGAAAAAAAATCCAAGAACTAAAATTACAGCAACGCATGTCGATGAATCCTAACATGTTTTCAATGCTATCATACGATGAAGATGACAAAAATGACCAGTTATGAATGTCAAGAATATTGGATAATGAATTGAATTTTTTAAAAAATTCTAGTAAAAATTGATTTTTGAAAAAATCTCAATTCTAATTTTTTTTTTGAACAAAAAACAACTTTTATTTTTTAAAATCCATGAAAATAATATTTGAAATAATTCATTATAATCGAAAAATTAAAATGAAGCATACAAAACGATTAAACGATTTTTTGTTTTGAATAAATTGTGTGTAAATCAAATATTAGATTTTTTACAATATTTTACATTGTTTCAATTCAATTTTTTTCATTAAACAAAAAAAATTCAAATACAATGTTTTAATAAAACATAGATATTAAATGTATGAAACCAAACCAAGTGAAATTAATAAGAACAGTGTTTTACAAAAAAAAAATTCTAAGAGAAAAACTAACAGAGAAAAAAATAAAATTTGGCTCGATAAATCAAGTAAAAAATTTCGCTACAACATTTTTACACATTAATGAAAAAAAAGATTCAAAAAATAATTGTGAAAATTTTTAGAGTATTGAAAGAATTTCATTTTAAAACAGCAATTGTTTTTGAAATAAAATTCTGTGTAGAAAAAAAAACAGCCAGTTTTTTCCAATTTGAAGTTTCATCAATAGTTCAACAACATATATTATGACCAACAGAATATTCAAACAAAACTATTTTTTTTATTGCTCAACTTATCAAAAAAAAGAAATTTTTCGATTTTAAATTCTTTTTCAAATTACATCTGCCACATAAATTGATGATTTTTTTATTTGAAATGAAAATTTATTTATTTACTTTTCATCTTATATCAATTAAATAAATAAATTTTCCATTTCAAATTATTTAATCTCAATATTATTGATGATGATGAAAAAAAATATAAGTCAATGGATGAAAGCATTAATTGTTTTATCAGATTGATGGAATTATTGATGAATTTACGTATTTGATAAATCAATCAAATACATAAATTGAAAAAAAACTTGGAATTTTTCAAATGAAATCAATCGAAAAGGTTTGAATATTTTTTTTTTAAGCTACACCTCCCAGATACTAAAGAATTTTTCTGTTATATGTAAAAAATAAAATTGACATTCCAATACTGTCTCTCTCGAATTCAATTCTTAAAATCAACAATTTTTTTCAAGAATAACATGAAAACTTTGAAAAAAATAAATATTTTATAATTTCCTAATAAAACTTGATTCTTTTATTGCTACTGCAATTGTTATTTGGCGGATCCATGCATACATCCATTGATGAAGTACGCTTCCTTGATTCTACATGTCTATGATATTGTTGATCGATGAATTCGCTCAAATCTTGACCACGAAGATTACGTTTGTTACTATTTGCAGTGTTCAAAAACACAGTTGATGTTTTAAGATCTAAAGTTTCTTATTAGTAAATGTCTCAAGTTGAAAAAACATACTTTCATCAGAAATAGCTCCTTTGAATGTTTCTAGATTTGTTTCATCAACCGGATTTGAAGATAAATCATCGGGATTGTTAAGAGAACTACCCTCATTCAAAATAAACCGAGAATTGTTACGAGAACTAGCGGTGGAGTTGGCGATCAATCTCGAGATTTCATCATTATTGTGAGAACGCGAAGCACGAGACATACGGTGATAATAACGATTATTGTGTAAATAACTAGCACCATGATGACCACTTAGAAAAGATATTAAATCTTCACGTCGAATCAAATTTTTCTTTTTCTTGACCCAAGTTAACATTTCTTTAGTGCGTTTATGATATCCATTTTGATGATAAACGTCGTACATTCTTTTATGGTGTTCGGCACTTTCTTTATATAAACAAGCCACGTTAGTAGAGGCCAATTGAAATGTGTTCCACAAATTGTGTGCGAGACCTAGGTTATCTGAATAAAAAGATAGTGAAGATTAAAATTATCAAATTATTTTTTAGAAAAAATTTACCCCTAGAATATAGCTGAGCAATTGCAATAGCTGAGCTTTGAAAATAATTCCAAAGTTTTTGCTCATAATTCAACTTTTCAATTTCCAACTCATTTTCTGTGTCGGGCATAGATTCAATAAAATTGATACATTCTTGCTCGTATTGTGAGTATTTGGCAGGCCACTGCCCATTGTTTTCATCAAAAACATCATCCATAATTTTTTGTGTTTATTTTGTCAACCACAAAATGATGAAAATCCAATTATAATGAAGAATTAGGATATAACTGTCGCACAATGCAAATGAACCTTAAATAAAATGAACATAAACTTTGAATAAAAAATATATTTGATAGAACAATTAATTAAATTTGATTTTTATTTCTTAGAAAATGTGTTCGATGGATTTCAACAATGCAAAAAAAACTTCAATCATTCATCTTATCTTGCCAGAAAAGACTCCCTCGTTTGAGATGGTTTTAAACAAAATATTTGATTTTAAATAAAATTGAATAATCTGATTCTTTATCAAGAAAAAAAAATTGTTAAAGAACAAACAAAAATTGTTGGTTATTAAAGAAACAACAAGGCCACATAAACAACATAAGATGTTGGAAAAATAAAAAATATAAACAGAGTGGTGAGTCGTGCTAAGAATCTTTCTGCAAGGTGACGCTGCGTATCAGAACAGACAACTAAAATCGAATGAGCATGCTCCAGCCAGTCAACTTATTTATGCGTAATTTTCGAGGTTCAAATGTTCCATTTTTTGGACATAAATTTTTCATTATTTAGAGAAATTTTTTTCAATCAATCAAGCTTAAATAGCGAAAATTATTAACTATTTTTTTTATAGGTAACCTTCGACCTGTAATATCTTGAAAAAATTTTCAAGTTTTTAAATCTCGGCTAATACTAAAATTAATGACAACAAAGCAATGAGAACTATAGTATACAATTAAATTTGCCCTGTTATTTCGTTTCAGTTCTGCGAATTAGATTTAAGGAGTTTTGATTCATTCGTTCATGCAGAATCTTCAAAAAACGCCTAAAAAAAATTGATGACTATAAAGGTGGTTAAACCTTAAAAACTGGGTTGATAAACCACATCTTAAAGTTTGAACTTTAAAACTTCAAATTTATCAATAATCAAAATAAATTAACATTTAATTACCAGGTAATAATTTCCATAAGAAAATCGAGTAAAAACCTCTTCGTTCAAAAAGAATAAAAAACTAATCAAGCTGTTTATTTTCAAAACTGAGAAAATAAATTGATTTAATATAAAAATAAGATTTTAAAAAATTTTTTTTCAGGATTTAATTATCAATTTAGAATAGTGTAATTCAAACACTACAAAATATTTGATTGTTTAAAGGTTTCTTTTTGTTATTTATTGTTATAGTTTTGTAATATATTTACAAAAACATTTCAAACAAAAATTAATTCTTCTTGCGTTTTTTTTCTTGTTCCTGTAACAAAAAAAAATAAAAATAAATAGATATTAGATAAATGAGTTAGAATTAGATTATCGAGAATATTACTCTATCAGTCAACAAAACTAGCAAGTAACGGAAAATGCTGATAAAGTCCATGAATAAAAGAATAGCATGTCCAATGTAATCTGTATCTCCACGGATTCGTTTTTCAATAATCAAAGATGTATCATGAACGACAAACAAACACATCAAACCAAAAGCTATATATACATAAGCCTATATAAAAAAAATTATCATCTTTGAAATAAAACTATTCAAATCATCAAAACCTTATGGAGAGTGTATGAACCAAAAAATAGATTGAAAAATGCAATATATGTAAGTAGAGAGAGGCCCGAAAAAAGTACGCCACCCAAATAAAGACTTCGGCGACGATCTCCAAAAATGCTACTTATAGTGAAACAAACAAATATGATGGATGTTGATAAGAAAGCGACGGGAATAATTTTAGGATTCACGTATAAAGTCGATTCCATCAATGGGCCAACACCAAAGCCTGAAAAAATAAAAAAAATGAAAAGTTTAAAATGAAAAAAAATTAATTTACCAGATAAGAATGAAAAGCCAAGAAGGTAACCAAGTCTAGTTGATTGATTTTTCCCAGTGTCAGGAGTGGAATACAAAGCCAACAATAAACCAGTCATCAAAATGAAATTGATAAATCCCCCCTATCATAAATATAAAAATATACACAAAATGTTTAAAAACTTTGAACTTACAATGAATGCGCTCAAATTAGTATACAAAAAAGCGTAACCACCAAGAGCTGCAGACAGCACCGAAATCGACAATGTTGAATAAACATGTTTCAAATGAGTTTTGACCGATGGTTCGCTGAATAAAATCCGTGAAAATAAAGTAAATAAAATTGAGAATAGAACTTACAGACGTCGATCAAGTGAAGAAAAGAAGGTTTCAAAATTCATTTTAAATGATTTTTATTGATTTTCACCAATAAGTACTTTTTGAAGTTTTTTTTAAATGAAAATGTTTTTGAAGATTTTAATATTGAACAAAATACTAAACAATGAGCTGTTAGTTGATTTGAGTTACTATTTTTATCTGCTTACTCACAGTGTTAGAGTGTTTTTCACTGCAATTTTATTGCTACTATTTTTCTCGCTATTTTTTAACGCCATCTATAAAATTAGAAAAGCCTAGAAATTTCTGGACGAATCAATTACAAATGTATAATCGATAAACTTCTGACGTAAATGAACAGTCATGCTCTATACCAGGCATGTGCATCCTATCTAAAACCTCGAGCCAGAAAGAAAATTTTACATTAATTTACGGACCGAATTATTAATGTTTAACTTTACTACTTTAGATTTTCAAAGATTGCTCAAATAATATAAAAATTATATTAGGTTTTTGAGCTTCAGGAACGAGTATCCTTAAATATAGTTTAATAATTTTTTTTCTAAACTTTCACAAGCCCGCGGGCCGCTTGTCGCATAATCTCTTTTTATACACAGATATCTCAAGTTTATCAAATTATCTAAAATTCATAATTGTTGATGAAATTTTTAGGAGTAATCACATCATAATTTTGAATATTATTATAATCAAAAAAAAAATGGCCCGTTTTTCATTCTTCAGTTAAAAATTCCATACATATCTCCGTAAAAATAAAATAAGTATTATTAATAATAAATTTATTTTGAGATTAAAGCAAAATCGAACATGAATATAGGCTTTTTTTAGTTTTTTTTCATGTTGCAATCTAATAGATAAATGATTCAATTTCTGCTTGATGTTGCAATATAATAAAAAATGATTCAATTTATTTTTTGAATAGACTCGTTTTTCTTTTGACTTATAAACTAAAAAAATGAGCTTTTTGCTTTAAATTATCAGTTTTTTTTATGAAATAATCAACAGTTTTTTTTTTTGATAATTTGGTGCAGGCAAGAATTTTACATTAATTTTATTGAGAACAATTTACAAAAAAAAATATAACACATTTAAATTCAACAAAAACATAATTTTGTTGAAATATTGCTTTCAACAAAATTGCTACAAGTCTAATAATATAACTGAAATGGAAAAATTAAAAATCTTCATCCCAACCAGTAAAGTCATCTGGCGGATCAGGATCACAATTTGGAGGATAAGAGTCAAAATTCGTAGAATCATAGGCACTTTTTATCTGAAATAATAAAAAATTAAACAAAACTGATGATTGTGAAATGATTTATGAATCTTACAATCGGAATAATTGGGGGATTGAGTTGACGTGATTTCAATAGTTCAAAGTCAAAACAATCAAACCATCTAAAAAAAAATTGATTTAGAGTCCAATTTTGTGAAAAATTGAAAATACTCGTGTTCTTTAACATCATCAATTCCTCCTCTTTGGTATCCAAGGCGTTCAGCAGGATTATCTCTACAAAGTTTTTTTATCAAATTGATAGCATTTGAAGAAATGTTGCGGGGAAAATCAATCGAGTCTATTCCTCTCAATATCATGTTATAGGTTCTCATCGGTTCTGATCCACAGAAAGGTGGTCTTTATTAAAAAATGCATTTAAGAAAAAAAAAATTAAAAAATAGAAAAATCATACGTTCCAGTCAACAGTTCGTACATCAACACCCCGAGAGACCAATAATCGGCTTAAAATATAAAATTTTGAAATCAAGTTAATATTTCATTCAAATGATACCTGAATGGTCATGACCTCTGTTCAAAATAATTTCTGGAGCAACGTACTCTGGTCTGAATAATGTTAGATTATTTTGATGAATCAATAAGAACTATAATTATTATTTACGTTCCACAGAACGTCCAGGTTTTTCTTCCCGGTGGCAGAAGTCGCTTGGCAAACCCAAAATCAGTCAACTTCGCATAACCCCTCTGATCGAGAAGCATATTTTCAGGCTTCAAATCTCGGTAAATTATATTTCTAGAATGCAAATAATCGAAAGCTTCTATGGCACAACTAACATAAAATCGAGCAGTTTTTTCATCAAAATTTCCTTTATCACGAAGAATTGTCCAAAGTTCTCCACCTAAGCAAACCTCCATCAGCATGTATAAATATTTACTGCCTATGGCAATTGGAAATTCAAATGATAAATAGAAATCAATTTTTAAAAAAATACTTTTAAAAGTTTTGAAAAGTTTGACGATAAAACTACAATTTGATTCGAGCATTATTTGTTTCTCATTTAGAATGTGCTGCTGTTGACGTGTTTCAACAATTTGAGCTTTTTTCATAATTTTCAAAGCAAAACTTGTCGATTTTTCGTTGGCCAATGTAACCAATTCAACGCGTCCAAAACCACCAACCCCCAACGTAGCTTCTAGTTTCAAGTCATTCAAAACCAAATGAGAATATCGTTCATTCAAGCTGAATATATAAAAACCAATAATCAACAAAAGATACAGAATTGAAAATTTGATTGGCATAATTAATAAAAAACAAGCTCAAATACCTTTAGAAAAAATTAGTAAAACAATATTCTTGCATTGTTTAAAAAGATAGGAAAGATTAGAAATTAGTATTGGCAATAGTACATTAACTAACAAATATTATTTATTAAGCTGAGATTTTTTCTGTTAATTCAACTATAAAGAAACAAAACTTACATTTTTCTTTCAGTTATATCTTGATCGTAGCGTTTTGTTTTAATTTCATCCAAATTACTGATGAGTTTTTTGAATGATCTTGAAATTGAACGAGATTTTTTTTTGTTAAATTGTATTTTGATTTCTATTAGTTTTATGCTACATACTCTCTATCAAGAACCAAACATGTGACAGTGGAAGTTTGAGAAATTATATTGGCTGAACGTATATCTTCGCCTTGCAAAGCTCGTTCCCCAAAAAAATCTCCTCTGGCAAGCGAACGAATATACTTTTCAGATGCCGCAGCATTCTTATTCAAATCGGGGGAGGTAGTCAAGTCATTATGTTTGATTGTGACATTCACTGTACCAGAATTGATGATATAAAAAGTATCACCTTTCTCACCTTGTCGTATAATATAATCGCCTTGATTGTATGAAACCTGAAGTGTAAACTCTTTTTTTTATTAAAAATTTAAATAAATGAAAAGAAAATGCACCTCTTCTAAAACATTTATAATTTTCAAAAGAGTTTCATCTGATAGCTTTGAAAATGAAGGAACAGTTTTCAAGAATTCCATATATTCTTTTTGTTTCAGTAAACCCGAACGCATCATTATGGTACGAAAGCATTGACGCTCTATAGCCCACAATTTACAATCAGTCGAAGCTGAAATCATTTCATAATTGAAAGATTTAATTCAAGTTATGACATATATAATTGAAAATGAGAATTAAACCTTTCACCGATGCAGTTCTAGTGCAATTGTAAAGAATCGCAAGCTCTCCAAACATTTTTTTTGGACCCATTTTAGAAAGAAACTTAGCTCCTTTTGTAACTTCTAAAGAACCTTCTTCTATGACGTACACTGCCGACCCGACATCTCCTTCTTTTATGATGAATAGATCTTTGGAGTATTCCACTGGATACATACAATTAGTTATTTCTTCTATTTGAAATTCTTCTAGATTTTTCATGAAGTCATTATCAAGCAGAGCATTTTTTATGATATTTCTTGAACTATATTTTTTAAAAAAATTTCATCAGTTTTTATAATTCTAATTACATAAAAAATTTTTAAACCTTTCAGTCTTTGGATAATTTGTAAATTTTGTTTGTAACAATTCTTCATATGTCAGAGCAGATTGAGGTTCGGCTGAAATACCCATAAGACGAGTTTTTCGAGGTTTGAGTTGGCTGTCATAATGACCAGGTAAAACATACTCATCATACATCGATAAAACTGATTTATATTTGTCAACTTGAGATCTTAAATCGTTAATGATTTCATCTTTTTGAAGGAGAAGATTTTGTAAATAAGCAATTTGGTTTTGTAACTCGACTAAATCACTTTGTGAAGACATTTTAAATATTGAAATTCAAAAACAATTTCTTTTCAACTTTTGGAACAGCTTGACAATGCAGAAAATGCCATACACAATGATGAACACATAAATAGCTTAATTGCTAATAAACTGGAGATGAAATTAATAAATTGATTTTATAATGAAAAGTACTCCTGAAATGATTCAAAATAAAAATATTCAACTTTTTTTTGAATTTTGGGACTTGAGCATTTTTCCAATCTTTTCAAAAAACAAAAATAAAGGATAACAAATAATTGAAAATTCCATCAAGCAAAACTAATCAAGAAAAAAATTTGATCAGAGCGATGCTTAGTGAAAATTCACCATTAAAAGTATTGGCACTGTTTTTCCATCATCACAATTTAGTTTTAAGGAGATATGCATTTAAAATATCGCCACCAAGATACATGACTAGGCTCAGAGGTTTTTTATTTTTAAATAACAAGATAAAACTGAATGTTGATAACTTTGTTGATCAAATGATTAATAGCAGTTGATGCGTCTCTACAGCATCGATACTAATGATGGTGATGGCAAGGTTGAAAAGACCTGATTGGGATTTTTGACCAAAAAGTGATTGTAAAAATCATCGCATTTGTTTTATTCGTTCTTGTATCGCAATAGTTCACTTTCGTTTTTCCTTGAAATGTTATAGCTATATCAACAGTTTCTGTTGGTATTTTCTCTCATAATATAATATAAAAAATAATTTTCGTCATTAATATTTTATGATCAAAGTTTTCTGTTTTTTTTTTGTATATGTACGCATAATGCTTGTTGCACATTACATCCACAGAATACGTTTGCATAAATGTATACATTTGATTGTCGGCGGTTTCTTCCAATTGAAGTATTGTTTTTGTTTTTATTTTCATGTGTCAAAGAAATATGAAATATGTCATTGTATAATCTTGAAAGTGTAAGAAGTTTTATTCAATAGCTTATTCAAAATTTAACGTTTTTTTCAATTTTCGGAAATTTTTCAAGTTTGATTTGGACTTCTCAATTCCTATAGTTTCTCAAACTCCCCCTACTTTGGAGGAAATTTTGTCAAAGGTAAAAATTTCTATTTTAAAATATATGTTGATAGAATTTTTTTTATCAAAAAGGACAATGATGATTTTCAGCTAGAAAATTTGATAGACTCAGATGAAACTCTTCATTTGATAGGTGAAATTGATTCTGAGTCAAATTTGATGACATCCATCTTCAGAGATTCTCAAGCAGAAAATAATTTAACTATAGTAAATTTGAACTATATTAAATCACAAATGTTATTATCGAAAAATGAAAAAATTGATTCTGGTCAACCAACTGCTTTGACAGTTTCTAATAGTTTCATTGCCGTTGGAACATTTAATGCTCACATTTTAATATTTGGTTTAAATATTTATTCTATCTTATTTTGATTTTTAATGTTATTTCTTTTAGGCGAACATCAAAAATTGAGCTTTTTTTTAAAGCATGAAAAAGAATTTGGTTCAATATCATCTCTTTCAATTGACAAGGAAAACAGCAAACTGATTTGCGCTAGTACTAAAGGATTTATTTCTTTATGGAGTTTATTCGATGGAGAAATGATTCGATTGGTTGAAGATATCCATTCACCTTTCAGTTCAATTCTTTACATTAAGGTGAAACTATTTAGATTTTTTTTCAAAAATTTAATTGATTTTTCTCTTAGTTTTTATCTGATTCAAATTTTGTGGCGTCAAGTGATACAAGTGGTTCTGTTTTTATTTTAGATTTGCGTAAAAAAAATTTTGATTATCAATGTGTTTTTTCGGGAAGTCGAGGAGAAGTTTTGACGTTTTGTCCACTTTCTTCTCAAGACATACCAGATACCGCTCAGTACTTTGGTCTTGAAAACCTTTGCTTGGCAGCAATGGCTTCAGTTTCTAAAATAATTGTCGTTTCTATTCGCCCAATCATGGTTGTGCACTATACTTATTCTCTAAAAGTAAATTAGTTTGAATTATTATTTAAATTAATTTGAAAATTTAGGGAAAATTAGAATCATTACCATTAATTAGTTGGAATCTTTCATTTGATTATAATAATGAAACTATTCCATTATTGACATTTGCTCGCGAAAATCAACTTTTCATAAACAAGGTTGTTTTATCAAATTTTTTTATATTATATTTAATTTTTTGAAAATTTTAAACTGTAGATGATCACAGATTATGTTGAAAAAATCGATTTCATTCCATTATTTCAATTTAAAACTAGAAATTATTGCATTCAACACATTTCTTGGATTGAATCTGACATACTTTTATTGATGGATACATCGGAAATTTTTCATTTAATCGATGTTTATGATCAAGAAGAAATTGAAATTCTTGATGTATCGCATGTTAAACTAATTTATGAAAGTGCTCATTATAAATCTTTAGCCAACGGGGGTTTTGTTAGTCAAGCCATGGCCAAAGCAGGCCAGCATGCTTGCAGCAATCTATTGTGTTTGAAAAAATCGGATTTAAATCAATTATTTATTTTGGGAACTGATAGCGTATATGCTGTATTTTTACAAAATTGGGAAGAAAAACTAGAATCTTTATATGGAAAACAAGACTACATAACCGCACTTCAACTTTTGTTCGAAAAATATTGGATTTTTAATGAAAGAAATCAAGTTGTTTCAAATGAGAAATTCAATCATCTCATGTTAAAATTTGATAGCTCTCTTGATTATTTTGAAAATTATTTGTTTGAACAAAATTTTTTAAATTTTAAAAATGAATTTAATATACGTAAAATATTATCGACATATTTCGAATATGCAATATGTTTGAAACAGAAACATGAAAAAATTTTTCGGTTTTATCAAAAAATTTCGTCCAATCAATTTATAAAAGATATGTTTATTGAATCATTAGAAAAGTTTATTTTCAATGACTCATTGCAAAATTTGAACCCGGTGCTAGTTAATGACATTATGGATTATTATATTGAAAAGTGTTGGTATAGTTTATTAGATTCATTAATTGTTCATTTAGATTTGGCATCTTTAGACATTGATCGCTTGATTCGTATTTTTGAAAAATATCAACTCTACGATACATTTATATTTATTAACAATTGTGCTTTTCAAGACTTCATTACTCCTTTCGATTCTTTGATGAAGATTTTGAAAAATTTAATTCAAGAAGTGCAACCTGATATGAAACTTTTAATTTTCATTCGAAACAAACTGTTAATTTATTTGAATTCAATGCTCACTTGTTTTTATTATCCTAACAAAGGAAAAATTCCACAAAAAAGTCAGACCGAACATTTGAATAAAGTTTTCCAACGTTTAACTACAAAAAATTTGGGAGACAGTGAATTTGATGTTTTTGATACTCTTTTGCGTCAAGATTGCATTGAATTTTTAAATGTTATTCTATTTGCTTTCGATTTTCTTGATACAAATCACCCTGAATTGATTACTTGGCAACAAGTTTTAGTCGATCTTCTTTTAAATTACATCACATTTGACACCGAGTTTACGAGCGAGCAAAAAAACGATTTTTACATTTTTTTATCTCGATGTTTGATCAAAAAAAACTTTATTGAAATAGATGATTGTCATTTTAAAGTGATGCTTGAAGTTTTATTTGATGCAAAAAATAAAAGATTTGAAGAGCGACAGCAAGTTCTGACTGAACTTTTCAATTGTCATCATTCAAATTCAAAAATCAATAAAAAGGATTTTCTCGAGCTTTCTGAACGAAATAAAATGTTCAAGTTATGTGAAATTATTCATCGAGAAAATCGGGATTGGAATAAACTATTTTTTGTTTACATTGATGATTCAACTAAAAACGATGATCTCTTCAATTTTATTACCTCAATATTATCTCAAGACAATCAGTATTTTGAAAGTGAATATTACAAAACAGCTTTTTTAAGTGTAGTTTTTGAAAATATTCTGTCTCTAGTCAAAATTGATTGCTCTAAATCTGTTGATTTATTTTACTCAAATTTTGAAAAAAATGATTCTTTGTTTAAAAATATTGTTGAAAAACTTGAAGTTGAACCATATGAGCTTTATAAATTTTTGAAATTTGTGATTTTAAATAATAAAATCTATCAAAAAGTTACATCAGATCTCAATTCCAAAATTTATCAAATTTGCAATGATTCTAAAAATCAAGAAAGTTTTATCGAATTAACTTGTCGATTTGAACCTACAAATATTTCATTTGTTTTGGAAATTTTACAAGAATATAACCTTTCAATAGCCTTGGATTTGTGTACTTGTTTTGATATTAAAAATGGTCTGGCTTTTCTGTATGAGAAATCGAATCAATATAAAAAGTCGTTTGATATTTTGTTTGGCGATTTTAAGAAATCTTTAGACTATTCTACAGAATTGTTAAAAAATTACTCTTTTGATTCGAAAAAAGATCCAAGTTTTGATTCAATCGATCAGAAATACAATAATTTAATAAATTTTTGCAATAGAATTTCTTTTAGAAACAACATTCAAAAAAATGATAAAGAAAATTTTTGGCTTGAGATTCTAGAATACTTGGTTCTCATCAAAACAGAAATAAAAATTGTTCGAAAATTATATAATGAAAATTAAAAAAAGATTCAGGCTCAATTGATGAATTATCACAATCAACCATTTTCCAAGATTCAGTTCCTAGTTTTGTCGAACATGTGAATGATTTTTTTGAAAAATTAATAAACAACATGTTAACGCATCTAAATTTAGCATCTTTTCTCAAAATAATAGTCGAGAAAATTCTTCAACAAAATGGCACATTAATTTCTGATATTCGTGAAACTTTATTATGTGTTTTAGAGAATTATAATTATGAAAAAACACTTTTACAGTTGACCAATAATATTCTATCCGTTGAACATCATAAATTGATCAATGATTTCAAACTCACCAATGTTAAACCAGTGTTTATTAAACAAAATACCTGCAATATATGCTTTTTTGTTGACAAAAGGCAAGAAAAATTTATCGTTTACAGTTGTATCATCTATTTCATTACGAATGTATCCAAATTTTGAAAAACTCAAACTCGATTGAAAAGATTGATTGTCCAATTTGTCAAAAAACTGTCGATAATACTAAAAACTCTTGACGAACTAATAAATTTTTTTCAATATTTTATATTTAGTACTTCAAACTAGACGGAAAATTTTAATTAAGTTTTTATTGTCATTTATTTTATTTTTAAAAATTTTTCAATTTAACAAAGTTTCAATATCAACAAAATTGCAAGCTGAAAAAAAGTTTTTAAAAAAAATTTAATTATTCGGCAGTGAAAATTCTGAAAAATTAAAGATTGCTTTTGTTGATCCAAGTCGAAGGAATCCAGGATGGCTCGTTTTCAACTGAAACAATTATTTTTAAGAAGTTTTCAAAAGTCTCTTTAATGTTTTCTCTTATTATAGTGGAGTCAAACTTATGACCATACAAAAATTGTAAAACGATGCGCTTCATAAATCATCAAATGCATTTCATATTCCAACCATGAACGACTTTTCAATTTATTGACAACATTTTCTTGTGAGTATAATTCAATTTGTTTTTCAATATCAAATGATGGGCGAATGAAAATTATGTAAGGTTTGAATTCCGATGTGTGCACTAAACGTAAAAACCGAGCTTCCATTTTGAATATGCAGACATATCCAGATTCGATAATTTTTTTAATGGTTTGTTTATGCAATCCATAGTAATTTCCTCTATATCTTGAATAGCATACAAAGTTTCCTTTTCGAAATTTCTTCATTCATCAGTTCTTCACTAATAAAATGATACTCTATTCCGTCATTTTCCTGAAATCGTTTGAAGCGTGTGGTATGAGCTAACGGTTCTCTATAACGAATCGGTTTGAAATTTACAAGAAGACGAATCAACAATGAACAGCCAACTCCTGGTGGTCCAATCAATATGATTGGTCGAAAACAATGAGGTCTTGGTAAATATTTAGTTACTGGTTCATATGTGCATATTTCCTCACGGTCGTAGCGAATACAATCTCGCAAATCATACATAATTTTTTTCACTTTTTGAACTGACCATTTACTTTTGAGGAGAGGTGTTGGAAGAAAGCCATTCAACAATCGAACGTATCTGTAATTATCGAAACGATTTTTCATGTTTCGAATTGAAACGATTCGACGTTCTTGAAGGTTTTTAGATGGTATTAGACCTGCTATTTGAAAAACTTCCATTCGAGACTTGTTAGCTGACTCTATTTCCTTACAAGCCTGCCACCAATTAGGATCCGAACTGTTGAGCACATTCAAGATACTTCCTTTGTCAAATGGAAGTCCTACTTTAGCACAAGGAATCTGGACATCAGCTTTAGGATCATAATTAAAGTGAGCTTTGACCATGAAGGATGAAGAGAGACTTTCTTGAATTTTTTTTTCAGAGAGAATTTTCAAGCTGATGATTGTTTTCATACATTCTTTTTGTAGTATGTTTATCACATCTAGATGGGAAAGTCCTCTCAATCGAATTCCATTAACTTCTAGGATTCGATCTCCAATGTTTACGAGTCCACTTCTGTAAGCAGCACCACCAACTAACACACGAGCTAACACAACGTCTCCTGTGTTGTTGTCAAATCTCACAGTGACACCCAATGGTTCCTGACTTTTAATCACATTGATAACTTTTTGTTTTGGCAGTTTTCTTTTTCTTGTTAAAATATAAGATGGTTTATTTACAGTTTCATTATCATTGTTCTGATTGAAAGGAAGTTTGTGGTCAATTTTTGATTGTTTTTGAGCAAACAATTGACGAGCAACGCAATCGACAACTTTTAAAAGTTCCAACACGTGTGGAGATTGAAGTATTTGACATAATTGTTGACATTCGGAAATCCATTCTTCTTTTAAAGCATCAATGATGTATGTCAACAAAATATTGATTGGATAATCAATATCTTTATTGAAGGACATTTTTTTAAAAAAACATTTTTGTTTTTATTCTAACTATGGCGAATCATAATAAACAATTTCGAAAATTGACGAATTTTTTATTTGTTTATTAAATTTTTTTTTTTTTACCAAAAGAGCTCACGCTCTTGGGCCTAACAACCTATGCAATTGATTGTCAAATTTTGTTCTGTTGAACTATATAGCTCAGTTCTTAGTAGTATTGAATAAAAAGAGCTTAAATTTGGGTTAAATGTATTTAGATTTTTTTTTCAAGTCTAGGCATTTTAATGATAAACACAAAAGGCTTTTCTAATAAATTAAAACCAGAATTTGTTCTGGACTTTTAGGTTCATATTATAGAAAACTGATTAGGATTTAAAAACTTTTTAAAATCAAAGAAAAATATTGAAAGAATCATATTGTAAAAATGAGTATGAAATCTAGTATAAATTTTTTACTATTACTGCAAATCTGAAAAAAATAGTTTTTAATAAGAATATGCTTTATTTTTTTGTTAATAATCGGAAAAATCGTTAACGAGATTCTTGGGTGTTTTTTTTAACTCTTATACTCTAATGTTTTTTTTCTTTTCTTTTTTTTTTCTTTCATCATTTTTAAATACAGCTGTTAATTACATCTATATGTAAAAAATGTATATCTATCATACCCGTTCTATAGTGGCTTGTAAAAAAAATAAATTTCTTTCTTTCTTATATTTTCAATGCAAACATTTATTTAATGAAACACTTTTATTTTTTCTCAATTCTTTATTCTATTCGAATAAACTGGAAAAGATTTTTTTTAAAAATTCATCGCCTTTCTGACCCTGATTTGTAATGTTATTTGGTCGATAAAGAATGAAATGTAAACCAGGTGAGACGCAAATAAGGTTGTTTGTAGTAGTATAATGATGAAAATGAATAGATACCGTCACAGTTCTCAGAATCTTCATTTTTATAGTAACTTTTTCAAATTTTTCTTCGCTTTATATGAGTAGAGCGTGAAAAAACTTGACTTGAAAATAGTGGTCAAGCAACTATTAGCTTTTTATCGACTCTCTTGCATTTGTGTGCTTTTCTCTATTCCTAAAGTCTTCAATACAATTTTTTTGAAAAAAACTTCGATTCAAGGTGGCTTCTGATGATGAAAAATAAACAGTTGGGCTTCGAAAGAAAGGACCTTCGCATACAATGATGGCATTTCAACAAGGATAGTTTAGCAACACCGTCGTTTTTTTATTTATTGGAACATCTTTTCGCCAATGATTTTGTTACAAAACAACTTTTTTATAAATATTTAAATAATAATAAGTGTTTAAATAATTTCTGTTTATCGTTGATTCGTATTTCGATTGCTTCTTTTATTTATGATACGCTATTGTTTAATTTCAGCTTTAATAAAAACTTTCAAATTATTGATTTAAAAATGGGAAAGTGGTGAATTTGTACCATATGACATCTATTTTCATTATTTGTTTTTAATTGTTCAATTTACCCGCCATGTGAAGTTCTATTTTTCAGTTTTTTTACACTTTTCAATATTGAAAAGAAGGAAATAGTTTCTTGTCATCAACGAAAAGTCGATTAAACATAAAAAAATGTCCTTTAATTTGTTCTC